>JAQGAB010000291.1:0-31992 GCA_034696565.1 Isotomurus graminis | reverse complement strand
AGTGCTTTAACTTAATGTGGATGAGCAGTGGAATTATGAGAAGTAATTATTTATCTTTCCCAAGCTGGAAAGAGTAATGGACCCTAAGCAACTAGACTTGCTCTCTGATGCACATGAGTCTTCTAATTTCATTTGTATTCCACCAGTACATTCCTACGAGTCAGCAGTCAGTTTAACGAAACGCTATTAATTTAATTTGACATTTCTCCAACCACCATAAAGTAATCAGGCTTGCCAATCAATACTTCCAGTGCCATGGACAAACATCCTCAGCATTCCATTCCAACGATTTGCTTATGTAAACAATTGTGCATACGGTACAACGAAACAAGGCACGTGCACTCACTCTGACATGTAAATACTTTACATATTCAGTGCAGTTTGGTCTCTGGATGACTTTGAATAATTTCTACCGATCCCCGTCCGTGGGTGATTCATTTTTCGTAATGTTTCATGCATGTCTTTACTGACAGATAGAATAAGACAGATTTCATTTTGAAATCTTCTTAATTTTGCGTTCGAGTAAAACGTGTCAAGCTCATAAAATTTTATTTTGTAATCCCCGTGGAATAATTTTCTAACAGCACACGGCATATTCGAGCAAGCGTCTTCGAAGAATTCCACACCAAGAAGTCTCTATTCAAGTTTCTACACTGAAGTTCCAAGAGCCCACGCAATATACAGCAATAGGATAGCAGACAAGCAGAAGCAGGTAACATTATTCTAGAAGCTCATTCAGACACAGACGTCGTGGAAGAAGATTGTGATAGCAATTTTTTTACTCATATCGTATGCGCTATCACACTCACCGCACTGCCATTATCATCTTACATTTAAGATTTGAATTCAAATGGGAAAGTGAGCAAAAAGTACGAGGAAAGATACACAGGACGAGATACGGTAAGGGTGTAGGTAGTTTAGCAATAACACCAAGAAGGATTTCTCCTTTCCCCATTTCCCCTGTGCAGCACTGCCGCAGTGAGGAGTCTCCCACTCTACTTGGCTTTCACCACTACTTCCTTCGAAATAAACAGTTTATGCTTCAATATTGAATATTTATTTAGTCTAAACTGATCCTTACCCTGCCAGGATGTCTATGGGACCTTCATACGTTATGCCTTCCTCCGTCCCTCACTCACGTATACTTCTTCGGCTGACACTGTTGTTATTAATGCATCGCTGGCATACTTAATACCGTATAAAGGCTCCTACCACCACTGCCTCTCTCCCAGAAAGGCAAGAAGGAACGAACGGATATGACTTTTTCTCGGGTCATACAAAAACTTTCGTTTCCTGTGAGGTTTCCAGAGAAAATACGAAGTGTCTCTCAACTTTCAACTACTTTTAAAGCTTCTTCGAGTTGGCCTCGTACTGCATATCACAAGGATAAGGTAAAGCAGGAGTGAATCGGATGATGTTTTGTAAAGAAAGGAAAAGTTCAAAATTTCTTTTGGCATATTATTCTTAAGTATTCAAATGTATTTCCGACGATGAGGGCCAACCACTACCTTCCCATTCGTTCACTGCCAACATCTGAATAAGGTCGCTTTCTGAATTTATTTATAGAAGCCAATGCGTCAGTAGAGGATCGGACTACAATGCCTTTGGATCATATCCTTAAGGCGCAGTAAACAAGTCTATTATTCGTGGATCACGTTGTTCACCCATGAAATGTCTAAATATGTTCAACATTAAGTCAGTTTGGGATAAAGATTGCCCCGTATGGCTTGTACTTTAATGTCTTCAGTATATTTTATTATGTGAAAATTTTACATAGAGGTATCGGGTGGTGCAGAATATACATTAAAAGACACAAATCACACACAACACATATATATATACATCTACAGTTTAGGAATAAAAGTATACGTGTCCATTTTTGTGCATCGGGTAAGGTTAACATGTGACCGCCTACTGCTTAAAGATCTGAGGAAAGATTAATGTTCAAAAGTGAAGACTACTTACTCACTCCGTCTTTCTCTCTGTGTTATGTCGGACGGATGAAAGTTTTCGACTGAATTTTCGAAAGGCAGCTTCTTTTAGTTGGTTGAAATGAGAGTGAGTATAAGCTGGGAGCTCTTACATAAAGATATCTACCTACAGAGCCCGAGTCCATCTCTTTTACTTTTCTCCATTAAGCCCTCTGCACTTTGCATTTCAAAATGTACATTGTAGCTCAACGAGACTCAAACTTCTCAAAAAGACTTCCTTTCATCTCCGATTATCTCCAGCAAGCTTACTTTTGCCTCCTGTTCTTTCCGCCGTAATTGAAAACTTTAGTGCGACAAGTCCTCGCTTATTTTTGTTATTGTAACAAAAGGCAAGGGAGAGAAAGTTAGAATTCCTCAAAACAATAGGGCTACACTATTCCGGACAGGAATTCACTAAGTCTCCCCTAAGTATGGACTATATCAAGTATTAATGACGTTGCATGGGTTTGCTGGTCTGTAAGCTTGCGTGTCAGTTAACATTCTCTCACTCCAGTGCCTAGATTGAGCTATGTCTGAAAGATTATGTTGCTCTGGTGGCCCTACTCTTAATACAGGAGAAAGTCTTTTGGACTCATCATATAGTTATTCCCGGGATTTTATTCTACAAAGTCAAGCTCGGTCGATTCAACTTGGCAGGCTATTGGCTATTGCTTACATGTTTTGTTTCTATACAATTTTAGTGAACCGCAATCCTAATTAAAACTGAATATTTCTTCAGCAACCTCTAGACATGAATTATTGAATCGAATTGACTGTTAAATTACACATGTAATATAAAGATACCATATTATAAGGTAAATAGCTTAACATATCCCATTTTCATGGTATTAATTACATGAAAGATCTAATGTATACCCGTACGGTTCTTATTAACTGTAATGCCACCCATCACTTATTCGTCCTCGATCTCATCCATCGTTGTTGAAAAACTACCTCCCATATATCATCTCTCGCCCTTAGTGTAACTGCTTTTGAGCTGCTGCATTCCCTTTCCACATAATACACAGGATTCGTCCATAAATTCATATTCCAAGCACGAAAGAAGATATGGTAAATGAGATAGTAATTTAAAAAATGCAAATGCCAGCCTTTTTATTTCTCTCACAAAAAGAAACGAAAAATTCTTTGTTTCATCATTCCCGAAGTAAAAAAGCGCAAGCTGAAGTGAAATCAACGAGAGACAGAGAGGAGAAAGAGTAGAAAGGCACATTTTCCTTCGATTCCGTGGTTCAAGAAGCCTCACGAAATCCAGAAAGAGTGATGGAACCTGAGAATTCAAAGTATGAATTGAAGTAGGTAGTATATACGGAACTTGTGAGTGGTTTGCTGGTGTACTTGGAACTGGTTGTCTAGTTTCTGTAGATAGCCTACATTACATGGCTGGAATGACTGACAACATATCAGATAAATGAGGAATCTGCAAATTGTGGAAGAGAAATCCTTTGAATCGACATTCTCTCCTATTTGCATCTGGCATTTTTCTTTTACACAAATTACAATGATTTCTTTCTACCTGGAGTGATGGTACATCTGTCTGGAAATGGAAATTCCTCTTCTCTCTTTTTAACAAGATCACAAAATCTAGAGAAGCAGTGAAAGACTTTTTGTTCTTTCTCTGTTTTCTAGTCTACACTCTCTACACTATTATACAGCAGACCTATTGAATCCTCATTAGTTCTTGGATTCTCTTGTTCAATATGCATTAGATAACGTGTAATTGTGGTTCAAGCTAAACCACTATCTAAACCACAGTTGACTTTAAGTAATGAACAGCTTAACTATTTCCACAGATGACAGATAAATGTATATTTATCGATACTTTCCAAATTATTACACTTGGTCATTCGTTACAAACAGAATTTCTCAAAATAGAGCTAATAGAATCGACACGGTGATCTGTTTTGGCACCTCTATGAATAACCTTTGAGAGTTTTCATTAAAAATTCAATTAGAATTTGCACGAGGCACGACGAAAATATTCAGAATTGAAGCACGAGTCAGTAATGAAGAAACTACTTATGTGAATTCTTGGAAATATTACTACTATGTAGCTTCATTTTACGAGTATAACCATACAAATTAATAGTCAGAAGAATTCGAGGAATCTTTTCGACTCGTAAATTGATGTGTCAACAACTCTTGTCATTTGACTCGCACTTGGAAGAACAGGCAGCGTTTTTGCTCACTTTTGCTTTCACTGGAGAACCAATGCCTTGAGACATGTTTCCGGCTCCATGTACTTTGGTAATTGGCCTCGTCCTACGACAGTAGACACCAGCACCCAATAAGAAACAACAATAGAAGCTAGTGGAATGGCATGTTGTGCTGTCTTAAAGATAATTACACAATGTGTTTCAAAGTCTACTGTCCTTACTGCCAAGTAATCAAGATAATAAAATCACGTATAAAGTTCAGCTAATAAGGCTAACAATAAGTAAAGGGTGTGTTTTCTTGTTTAGAATTCCAAATTTGGAATGTGCATTGTAGTCGCTCTTGTTTGCCTTGTCCAGTCCAACCGGGATGACTGTCCATGGCCCTCTTAATGTATATTATATGACTCAGTTTCGGAAATAAACATGGACCAAGTTTGCTTCTCTCCAGTTCAACTAGACGTTAATGGTCGCCCTAATGTTGTTTATCGGAGTTGCTCTTGACTGGAACTACTACCACTACTACTACTACGTGGACCATATTTTCCTTTCCTATCGCACTGTTACAGTAAAAGCAACACGCACATGGATAACAGGGATTCTTCAAGTCCTCGGATTCATTTCTGCGAAAGACTTATCTTCTTTGCACACCAGCTAGGGCGTTATTTCGTATAATGCAAATCGTATCTATGCAAATTGAATCAACAGTAGTAGGAGAAGCAGCATCTGCTCCGTGATAATACCTTCATTAGGAATATTGAGATGGAAGGGTTACACAATACTCTGTTGTATGCATTGTCCCTACACAGCTACCAGTACATGTAGTGACTCTTGCTCCCCTATGAATGAGTCTGCTTTCTCCCATCATTTTAACCAAATTCAACAGAAACAACACGAAGTCTATTCTTCTGACGCACACAATAGTTTAGTAAATGAACACAATTTTCACATGACTGCAGACGGTGGGGTGTAAAGTGCAATAATATTATCTCTTTCAAACGCAGCACTTCGAGATTTGCAAACAGTCGCTGACTTTATTACGAGCGAAATTACCTAATCCCACACGAAAAAGTAGTTCCTACTTAAATCGTTAGTGTGGAAAGTATTAAGTAAATCTGTGAGATGAGCTAAAAAATGAGTCGTTTCTTCGTAACTCCGTTGTGGAGTTATAAAAGCGGGCGATGAAATATATTAACTTCATCTTTGGATTCATCTGATGAGCCATCATCATGGCTTGCTGCGTCTACAACTCTATAAATTTCACCTTCGTCAGCTATTTTTGCAGCTTTATGGCATAAGACGAGTTTATGTATGAGCTCAACAAGTTTCTTGCACATCCATAGGATTCCGTTGAACAAGGTTGAGAAGAGCGAGTCAATACAACTGTATCTTCTCATCTGTTCGCTCCATTCTTCAATGAAATCATTCAAGCTATTAAGTGCGTGCATGCAATTCTCGTAAGCTTCATGGGCGTTCCTCTTTTCTGGATACTTGGTCCCCTGCTGGGGTTGGTTCGTCGTTAATGTTGTTATTAATAAAATTTTGCTTTCTCATCTTGAATTCATTATCTATACTAAAGTGCCAAACAGTATCAACCAGATTATTGTCATGGTATGGACTAATCTTGTCATTCGACCCTGCCGCTATGACACGAGGCTTACAAATGCCTGAGGACCTTCCATTTCCTGTGCTAGCAGTGTAAGTCTGAGTAAACTCATATCGCAAAACATCCCAGCGTTCTAAGCCTACCTATTACGGACACACACAGTTTAAGGACTATAAGGACAGTTTGGTGCTTACTGATGACTTTCTCTTCATTTCTGGATCAATCAGGCTTCATGGTTGATCTCATAATGAAATATCCAATTAGCTAAATTAACATCCTCAGTGACATATGAGGAGCTACTATAATACCATTTCGTTTGTCATCATCCGAATCAGAGGTTTCGCCAGCATATTTGAAATACACTAAACCAGACTATCCCTGTATAAAGGTTTAACTTTGGTCTGTGGTTTTTGTTGCTTTAATTTGCATTTACTCTGGGTTGTTTTTTGCTTAAATCGAACAATTATGCTTGCATTTGAGCCGTACTATTTCTCCCTGTCTACTTGGCACAATATCACTGAACTCTGCTGAAGGGTGACCATGATAATTGTACGTGTGAAACTGGGCATTCTGTTCTGACAGAAGGCTTCGGGGATCAACCTCTCAGACAGTCACCGCTGAATTCGTAACTTTTGTTGCTGTGGCTGGAACTATTGGAGCTTAAATTCGACGGGGTGTTCATTTTGTTAATAAAATCCTACACTCCTTGACTCTCTTCTGACCGGATACAAACATTCCCAGCTCTGGACATACGGAACCAAAAGATTTTTATCGGATGTACCGTCACTTGCAAGCGGTTTACGTTGTTTGTTGCCAAGATTCCTTCGTTAGGCTTACAAAAGAAAGCTTTTACAACTCACATCTGATCATTTAATGGTCTTATACGCGTGTATTCAAAGGTTCGTAGCTTACAGTAGTAAAATAACACGTTTTACATGGACATGGGCAACTGTAACAGTATTTTGTTAAAAAAACATCATTTGATTGTAAAGCACCCTACGCAAAATCTGATACCAAAGTAATAGGCCTATGGTTATGTGATCCTCAGAGACACATTTAATGGAATGACTGATACAACATACACCACCCTAATGTACTTTATCTGCCCAAAACTTCGAGACCCATGGTGACCTAACTAGCAAACAGACAACATCAGTTGCACACACTTCCACAAATCTAGATTCATTTTAAGTGTATAAACATCAAGCGTACAACCACAACTGGCTGCTCTGAGATTTGAGATGCACCCGATGAGTTTAATAATGATAAATCACCAGCAAAGATACTGTCACCAGTAAATCCAATGTGATTAATGTATTTCTCTGGATATTCCTCTCTTATGAAAAAGAAGACGAATGACATGAAAAAGGCACTCCTCGTTTAATAAATGGATTTTGGAGACTCTGAAAATGGTTCGTTTGAGAGACTCCTGAAACTATTCGACATTCTACATCACTTACCCACTACACCGTGAGAGATAGGGGAGAGAGAAAGAGATCAACTTCCATAATACTTGGAAAACGCGCACTCAGACCTTTATACATACTTATCAGCAGCAGGTTAACTACGACAGACCGGAGAAAAAGCTAAATTTTCCCCTGGGAACTTTCCACTATTGCAGGGAGAAGAAGAATAAATGGTACTCTCTGGTTTATTTGCACAACGCTCATTGTGCTTTAGACTTCATACCACTCACTTCCTCTATTCTGTGAATCGTTTTAAGCACCAGGATTATCTGTGATTATGATCTCACACTTTTCTGACAAAAATGAACATGGGCTGATGAGACTTTCCCACTAAAACTCCTACTCAAACGCTCAAATATTCCTTCTTCAGCACTTTTAAACGTGTATTTTGTCGCACCCGCAGTGATTCATTGAAGAACTATAATTTTGAATGGTTTATGGGTACTTCACAGTTCATTGAGATTCAGAACAGACTTTTAGTGGAAAGCGCATACAGTAAAATTAAAGTACGTTCGTGATTTGTTAATGATCAAAATCACTGTGTCAAGCTATTTACACAATAGGAAAGGGGCAGTAAAGATATGTGGCAGGTCTGGAGGATCATTAGGACTCTTATCAGAGTGACCGATCAAATAACCATTAGAAGTACCATAAGTCATTTACTCAGGTTTCATTCCACTAGTAAAAACCACTCAGACACAGGGAAAGCTATGAGATTCGGATTCTTTGAATTACAATGGTCAGTTAACACAGAGCCAAGTGAAAGTCGCACTTTCCCTTTATAAATCTTGAAAGGTTCGCCGTCGCTTGCTGCATCGCTATCACTATATCGCTCCAGTGCATGTACAAAGGCAATATCAATTAGCCCTTAGTATATTAGACTTTGTGTGGTATCCACAATCTCTCACCGTTTGATATTCTAACAAGTAGCTCATACTCCAGGACCTGCCTTTTCATTTAGTCCCATAATTAAATCACAGTCGTACTCAAAAGCCTCTCCTATGACGCAATGCCCCTCAGTCTCTCCTTTCCATATCCCAGCCAGGTGAAATACGGTAATGATTGTCGCTACAAAAGGAGTTTTATTGCACTCTCTGGTCCACCTGAAACAAGGCCTCCGCCCATTATGTGGGTCTCCTAGAGCATAAAATAATGCTAACATTATCATTATGATTTTCATCATAACTTCTTATAACTCCACGTACTGGAAGTTGTAAACCTCCTGTAAACTGGACGGAATGATTGATAGTTGTGTTGATATGCACATACATACACATGTTCTTGTTCTACATACTTTCCTAAAACTTGTCGTCGACACTCTAGACTCTAGACAAGTATTAGTCCTTCGCAGTTAGGCTGTTATGTTCTCAAACTGTATGAAAAATTTCACTTTAAGTATTCTGCCAGATGCGTAACACTCCATCAATATTTTTAGGCATGAAACAATATCTACAACTTTTGAGAAGTAGGTTCAGAAATAAATCTAATTCCCCCAAAAGTGCCCAAAAAGAGTGAAGGAAGTGTTCCATGTTGGTAAAAGTTTTGTGTTATATTTTCCCGAGCAGAACACACAACACACAGAAGGGGAAGGGAATTGACAGGGGTCTTGGAGAAAGTAGTTTCTCTTCCCGTGTGTCAATTTGGGTAGAAGAGGTAAGCCAGTAGGACGTTTGAACGAACGTGAGGAAGGAATAGCACAGCTCAATAGAAGCAAAGGGAAAGTAAGTGGGATCTGGCCAAGAATAAGAAGGAAAAACAATCGATTTATTTCTTTCAAATAAAATAGAGCTTCATGGAAGGTGTCCAAATCAAGTCTTCAGCGTGAGGGATTTAGGACTTAGCCGAGTGAAAAATGTGCTATTTCTATTCTTCTAGTGAGATGAGGTGGAGAGGACTTGCAAGATTCACAAATAGTTGTTTGCTTACTTTTCTCATCCATTCTTAGTGAATTGATACGCACTCAGAGAAAGGTATTTTACGTCTTCACCATTCACCTTAGATCGACCACTAAGTACGTGATAAAGGAGAATTAACTCGAGTCACCAGTGAGAGAGTATGCTAACGAGAATGTTTGCACTTATCACAAAGAGAGAAGTGAGGTTTAGTATCCTAGTTTTATTAGTATTCATATCAGACATGGGGACTAAAGCTGTAGTAACAAAACTCGTGACACGTCAGATTCTCTTCATCTTTTAATATCATGCCGTGGAAGGGAAGTGCCTATGACAGTCATGCCGCAGTCCATTTAGCTTATATTTCACAGCTGAGGTAGGGACACGCATTCTTTTTGTTCATGACATGTCATAATCTGACAGTGACAGTTATTCCAGTTTTGTCGGTGCTGCTAGTGTAGTGTGTGTATCTTCACAAAATTCTAATAGGAACTTGTATAATGTTGGATACTAACTCGGAAAATATAACGGCAGGGTGATGGGATGTTCGTGACATTGCCTTTGAAATTGTGTTGGTGTCAGCCACAGACAGAGATGTATGCGATGAAAATAAAAAAATCTTGAGTAGACGTGACTCAAAAGCCCCTTATTTCTTATTTCTTCCGTGTAATAACAACAGGTAATTTATATGTGAAAGCGTTAAGGCACACATACGCCTATTCCATCTTCAACATTCTCATCAGTTTAATTCAAAATTCAACTCTTTAAATGTGTCTCCGTGCGTAATGAGGTTAAATTCTTATACTTTTAGAAACGTGATCACATCAAGATCAATGAGGTGTGACACAATCAAGAATTACTGTAGGACTAATCTAGTTTCCCCAACAAGAAAAATCTACATTGACAACAACGGTGACACAGAGACATTCACGGCGTGTCATTTGTGCTTCCTTCCACGTGTATAAATAATATTGAACGGTAGAAAAGTGTTGGAGAGAGTGAAAGTCAGAATGAAATGAACGTACGATAAAGGAAAGAAATGAATCACAGCAAGTCTTTTCATTTCATTGAGTTCCATTTGGTTTCTCGTTTACTTTTTGGAGAGATACTCTGTCGAAGTAATAATGAAGGAGGTCCATTACTTTTACAACTGCCATTGGTTCCTGAACTGTTTTACAACTAAAAGTATTACAAAGAATATCACGCATACACTTTAGAAACTTAACTAAAAGAGTATTAAACTTTTAGCTTCACTCTTCAACCTTGCCAGATGCCAGGAAGTGTAAAGTGAGGGGGAAAAGAGCTGTTGGCAGTTTGAGTTACGTACTTCTTTAAACTATTGCTTAGGTTGTGAGCTATTATAGTCCCAGTCTCCACCACATACTAAGGAAGTTTTTAATTTAAAGAGCTCTTAAAGTCTACATAGTTTAAGAGTTGCTCATTCAGACTGGAAGGGAACTGATATCAAGTGCAACTTATGAAAGAGAAAGTTACTCTTACTTTTAGGTGTCCTTTGAACACAAATGTGATAGGGTTTGCTTTCACTGAGAGTAAAAGTAGTGTATACAATGCTGGTGTGGCCCTGTATGGTATCTCACATTTTTTCAGCCTCGATGATTTTTTCTCCTAACTTTTTAAAAGCATCACTAGTAGATGAATACTCAGAAGAAGAGAAGTAGTAGCAGAATAAAGAGAAAGAGTAAAGCCTACTCGTGTGTCATAAATGCTCTTAGTCGACCCATACACACACACGCTCATTATGCAATATGTCGTTGTAATTGCAAGGGAGAAAAATGTACTCATGTTGTACTTTCTCTTTTTTGTGTTTTCATAAAACTACAAAGTGAATTAAATTGTATCCAAGCTTTTCAATTAGGAATAATTCTCCTATTGTCTCTAATTGGTGGGCTTATTTGTCTCTGGCATCGATTGAGGTTCCTAAGCTCACCTCTCTATACTACACATTTATGCGCATGAGGGTCTCAGCAGACTGTGTATACACCTCAATAACAGGAAACAAAACCTCAGCAGTGCTTTCTGATTATGACGAATTACATGTAATCATGTATGGAGAGTATTTTTGTCTCACGCAAGACGCAAGACCCGTGTGTGTGTGTACAATCAAACCTATCATCATGATTAGAGAAAGTGAGACGCTACACAAGGGAAGAATAGCTAGGTTGTTGGTTGATTGGAAATGGTGAGCTCAGGTAATAAGTAAGGAGAGACAGTAGCTTCTGTTTCTTTCTTTCACACAATCTGTACAAGTGAACAAATCCTGACAAAAGGATTCTTCTATCTGAAACAGAAAGAAGAGAGTAGTGGTATGGGTGGTTGCAGTCGTTTTATGTTTCCTAATGTGCTTTCCAAGGCAGGAATTTATTGCTGACACAATAAATCTCTTCGCTTCCTAGTATTTACCTGTCAAGGCGTGGTGAGCGAGTTTGAGCCTTCGTCTTTCTCGGACTCCAATGAGCACAAGGTAGACCTTAACCAAGTTATCTGATACACATAATACCAGGACGGGTGTAATGTGAACTGTACTACACAATCGGGTGTTAGTCCTTGTTTTGTTCTACCACAAAAGGTAGTTTAGAATGACATTATTTAACAGAAAGACAAATGCACAGAGCTTTACTTTTTCACAACAAAATTTGTCTACTACTTTACTACAGAAGAATCAGTAGAGGAGGAAGGCCTTACAACCTAAACGGAAGGACGTGAAACACGAGACTCGTGAATGGGATGGAACAATATCACATTTTCTATTTCTTTGGGCACTCTTCTTTCCAAAGTAAATGTGTTCGAGTTCCTTGAGTAATGAGGAAAATAACCACATAAATAACAACTGTGGATGTTCTTGTACGAAGTGACAAGTTTTCTACGGATCATTAGTCGAAACCACCACCTACTTGATTCCTTATTTTCTTACTAACAAGTGGCTCTTTAAGTTAATATACAGTACCCGGCAATCAGTTTTCTCTCAGCTTACAACCCTTAATTCAGCAAAAATAATCTTGAAGCAAGTGCTTACCTAAAACTAGAGATGATTGGCAACTCTTGATGAGAGGTGTCCTTAATTTCCTCACGGACTAAACGGGGACAATGAAACGTCGAATATTCTTCTGATGCACACCGACTGAAGCGTTTGTCTTCATCCTCGTGCAATCCAAGACTAACACACTGGTTGAGTGAAAGTGAGCAGATATACTGCACACGCCTCACCGGTCCCAGTCGTTGTTACCAGAGAAAGCTTTCTCCTAGTCCAAACCCTTGGAAAAGAGAGGCTCCATCTCATTCACAGCAAATAAAAGTTTTCTCTCATATTTCAGCAAAGTATTCACACTACTGTGTGTTAAAAACCTACACACTCAAATCCACGCCTCATGGTAGGCAACAGCTCCACTCCAAATATTATGTTAACACGACCTCCCATGGAGTGTCTTAAAGACCCCGACCTGGAAACTAGTAGTTAATTACCAAAACACTAATTACGAGATTTAAAACCCTCCTTCACACACTAATCTTGAAAGCCATTCCATCCTGCTACATTTTTCATAAATCTGTCTACCCAATCTGATATCGAGACAAGATTTATTACTTTTTCATCCAAGTGCATGTTTGGAATCAATTATGCCGTCACTTGGGTTGCATACTTGGTTGTTGTTCGTGGATAAAAATTTCACCCAATCCTTCGCTATTGTACATTGTACTAGTCACAACTATGTACATTTCCTTTCAATGGCTTACGAAACTTTATATCTTCTTGTTACTCTTGTTAATTTCACGGTAGTGGTAAATCTATTCTACTAATAATATTGTACACTATGTACTCGGGTGTTCAGTTCACACACACCCAGTATAAATTACGTATGGGAGAATTGTATAGATATCCGACAAAAGGTTAAAGTTTTCACTCCAAGTAACTCACAAGTCATCAAGGCTCACGAGTACTGAAGGCATGTTTTGTATATAATATAAATATATAGTGGATACAGCACAGACGGAGAAGCCTATCGAGGTTTTCTAACACACAAAGAGACGAACAGAAACAAGACTTTCTCCGAAAAGGAAAAATCATTGGGTATAGATAAATGAATTTATCAAAGTCACGCACAGTACGTGTAAGACCATTAATTTGTCAATCTGAGGCTGGCAAAGTAAAATAAAACCCATTGCCTTTAATAGTCAGTCAGCCTTACACTAGATTCATGCTATTTGAGTTTCGCAACATGCTCTTCATCTAATGAACCGAATTCTTCAGAGAATTCCTATCCAATTCTCTTTCAATATGTGATGTGACTTTTCTCTCGGAAATAAATTGACACAGTGTTATTTCGATATTCCAAGAGAATAACGAATTATAAGGGGGAAATTAGACAGCTTGTGGTGAAAAATGATGGTAATTTTTTCGCAAAATTAAATTGTAAATGATTTTTTTTGCTCTTGTCTCCCTCCATAGAGTCCACAGTAGACTTTGGAGAATGATTTCACTCTCTCCCTGAAGTCTTTTGACTAGAATAATATTACACTACTTATTCCAATTCAAGTGGTCATTTATAAAAGTTAAGGGAGCTGTTAAGTGTGTCAACTGAGGAGTACTTAAATTACTTGAAGTTGCTTCTCAAACAAGGAGATATTTGATTTTCGTTCTTGTGTTGTCTAAGTCTACTGTTAGTATGGGAAATATTCATTTACATGTGTCAAGAGTTTTAAAGAAAGCAACCTGAAATATTTTTATTCCTTCAACAATAAATCTTATAAAGTCTTGAGATTCAATTGCGACAAACTTTCAAACGAACCTGACTTTCTGTAATGCTGAAAAATACGCCATCAACATGAGTATCATCATTCTTCCTGACTTGTGCCGTGACACACACTCATTAGTTATTCTTTGTCATACGGAAATAAATCTTTGTATGCTGATTTAGACACATACTGCTTTTTATTTGTTCTGAGTTGCTGAATAAGTATGACCCAAGGTCATGGAATACATGGAATTCTTGTGCGGAAGTGATTTATACATTTTGAAGCTTGTATTCTGTTAGAGTGTATGTAAAAGTAGATCTACCGGACCAACTGGAATAAGATTTATGACATAACACTTTGAATCCATTCTGTGAAGTACGAAACTTGGGTGTGAAGACTGTGGGGTTGTCTGGATGAGGGGTAATACATATGCTACGCTATCTCATAACCGCAATAAGAGAAAAAGACTGCAACTAGTTTCAAGTTAAAAGAAGTACAGAGCGACTATTGAAGTCTAAAACTGTTGAAGCTCTTGCCTTGAGAACTGCGTCCATGATGACTTGGAAGTCCATTCTATTGTACACGTTTTATTTCAATCATTGATTGATGTACTTGTACAAGAATTTTTATTTAGAGTACACTCCGGGAAGCATGACACAGAAGACAATTTAGAAATCACATTGAATGACATAGATCAATATGTAAATTTAACATTCAAGTTCATAGGACAATAGGCTAATATTATTTATATCAAATTGTCTACCCTAGCTTAATGAAGTATGATTCAGGTATTTTGTAGCTACATCTTTTATAAAAATAACAGGTCATATTGAATTACGCCTATATTATCAATTAGAGATCAGGATGTGATGTTTCCCTTTCTAATATTGTAATTAAGTAGGCATATTATGCAATGAAGGAGACTGTAACACGTGAATCTGCAGCGTAGCCAAACCGAGCGAAGAAGCCAGCTAACCTTGCCCTGCAACTTACGGGAGAGAGAATAGCGTAGAAACGAGTACGGCCAACTGCCCACCCTCCTTCATCAATTGATTGTATGGTGTAGTGGTTATCACATCTGTCTAACACACAGAAGGCCCCAAGTTCGATCCTTGGTACAATCAACTTTTTGCACTTTCCAGTTTCTTCCCGGTTATCTATTTTTACATTAAACTACAGCAGCTCTATATGTAACAACTTAATAAGCATATACCATTCATTCGGACGAAAATCTATATTTAACTTGGGACTGTTCATTCAATTTTAATTCTTTCAATTAAAACCGAAATTCTATATTAATTAATTAAGATTATCCTACCGAAGCCATCTAACTAGAGGAGTATTAATTCTATATTATTAATTAACTAACGAAACGCTAAGATAAGGCATGTAAACATGACCAAATCAATAACGTGTAATTCTCAGTCGGTAATTGAGACGTGTAAATGTTTAATTTTCAGCAACTACACAAACTTTGACTGAGGTTTCATGAAATGAAAATTAATTTTAATCTGAATGTTTGAAACTCACACACTAAAAAGTGAATAAGTAACCCATGAAATGCATTTAAATGCACCACAAGTCAAGTCCAAGCTGCTGAAGAACATTAAATGATCGTGTTAATCTTCCACAGTCGTGTTTCAGCATTCCAGCTAACATCTCCCTCCCCCGCCTTGTTCCGTAAAATCCTCTCCTGAGTTCCGAGAAAAGATTCACTAAACTCTAACAGATGGAAACTTCCACCTCACTTTGAACTTTCTTCCAACTCCACTTTCCTTTGTGTCCTACCGAGTATACGCACCTACTGCTCCTTTCAACCTCCCTTTTAACATTTTCAGAAGCGTCCTCCATATATATACTACTACATAGAACCTGGACAGCCGGGCTTAATACCACCACATTCACAAGTATCACACAAGTGATGGCCAAACCGACTTCATCCGATCGATTTGAGGAAAGCGGCAGAGACTTTCTCCTGGCTCAACTTTCTCCCTCATGGCATTCCCAGTCCAACTCGGAGAAAGTGAAGGACCACCACATCCTCGTTGTCTCTCGTAAATCCCACAAGCAACTTCGGATGCAGTCTCAACACCAATCTCTCCCTACACACTACCCGGTACCTTCACATCTTACTCTATCATCTCTCAAACTATTTCATTACATCCTACAGTTTGGAGTAAGCGTTGGCTCTACTCTCTATGATACTGCAGTTCTACTTTGTCTCTCTCCAGTGAAACACTTCTTACACTCTGAGACTATAGTAGCTTCCTTCTCAAACTACTTTCATACACTTTCCTCCACTATTCTCTCTTACTTCACAGTTCTCCGTGAATGTCTCTCAACTGCCCACCAACTTCCCTTAATTCGCCCTGTACCGGCGTTTCTTCATTTACTCTTCACTTCCCTGTGTGTCTCACTCTCTTCTTGGGCATTATGAAAAACTCTTTCGCTAATTAGTGTGCTTAATCATTTGTACGTCTATTTTGAACATTCACTTTTGTGTGTAATTTGAGATATGGGAATTTTCATTCTGTACAGTAGTGAGTGATCTGACAAGCATTTATAGTAAACTGTGTGTGCACAAGACTAACATAAAGTAACATTAGTTTAATCCACGAAAGCCAAGATACAATTTTGAGTTGGTGATGAATAGTAAACTGTGCGGTGTGTAGTTAAGCCAAGTGCCGAGGATAGTAATTGAAGAGAGTAAAACGATGATAAAATAAAACTCTTGAGACCCACAGAAATTTCTAATTTTACAAGGATATTTCCATTCCATTTACAACTCATCTGGGGAAGATCGAGGATAGTACACAAGGGTTGTTTTGCAATGTTGCTTGTCCTTAATAGGCTCAAGTACCAATGGAGAGCGTAAAGTAAGTACACTCGCTTCTCTTTCTCTTGTAAATTCTTTCGTGATTGCATGGTGGAGAAAGCATGAACACAAAGTGTATCAAATGCCCCTTGACGGGGACTACGAAAATATCCTTCCTTCCTACTCCCAATGTTCTCAACTTGAAGAAGAATGCAGAATGTTGTTACTACTTACTACGCTACGTACTACGGCACAAGTTTAGCCTACAGAGTATTTTATTGCACCCCAAACAATTGCCAAGGATTATGAAATTCCGTAAATGAGCAATCCCCCAGAACTGAAACACAATCCTTATCATTGTTGACTCAACTTTGTCAGTAAACTAAAACAAAAACAAGCCTTTAGTCTTTAGTATCTATACAGAAAAGTGTAGGGCAGCTAGTGTGTCATGGCCCTACTTTTGGCAAAGGCTTAAACTCCCTTACTTCAATAATGTACATTTCAACCGTGGATAAAAGGATGAGCTGCTGGTGTACTTTCGTTCTTTTCTATTACCAGCCAGTTTTTAACTCTAAACGTGCATGTATATAAAGAAACCTCGTAAAGTAGATGGAACACAAAAAATCCTGTTCCACAATGGCATGCAAATATATATTTCATGCGTCGGAAAAGTTTTTGCTAACAAGAACTCTGTATTACTGCAGACAGAATTAAAAGATTGACAACCAAGAAAACTTTTGACAGAGACAACGAAAGAGCACATTGCTAAATGGCACGGGTTTTATATGTTTGTAATGGAATGATTCTCTTTCCTGGTCAAAACTATTTAATAGTGGTTTCAATCAACAAGTCTCGCCTTTTGCTCGGTGGGGATAACTTTGGTTGTTCAAATCAAAGACTACGACTACTACCTTGTGCTTTCTATTTTAGAGTTGAAAGTTTCTGGTGTTCAATTTAGTATTATTTGATCAATTTTACAATTGATCATCAGGAAAACGGCTGAACTAAAACCTTACAGGTGTCTCATGGTATGCGGTTGAATATATAATTTCCAATTGAAAGAGTTCGGACTATTCTATGGGTAAAGTGTGGACGTTTTTTGTTAACTTGACAGTAAAGAAAACTCATACACATCTCCAGTATTTTTGTAGCTGATTCTGAAAGTGAAGAAACTCCCATGTATCAGCATTAAATAAACTCTTCGAGATGAAAGGTGAATGCAGAATAAATTAATATCTGTGTTTACGCAGTCACTCATATGAACGGGATATGAGGGAAATGGTATCTTAGAGTGAAATAGAATTCAGTTGCACCCTATTCCACACAACCCCCCATGTCATTTTGAGCTCAAGAATATGTGTATGGTTTAATGACATTCAACTCGTTAGTTATGATGGAGTGGTCCACAGGAAAGTTATACAAGTTTAACCGTAGTGGAAATGTTAGCAAACAGTTTAAAACAATTTCACCAGATAGGTGGAAGGAAAACGGTAGGCAGCAAGTGAAAGTAGAGAAAGTGCGATGAAAAGCGACGGATTCAATTCGTTTAGTTGAATAATTCATCTTCATTTGAGTTTATACAACGAACAATTCTTACAAGGCAGCGAGTGGATTGTAAGTTGGAACAGGTGGAGAGATTCCTGTGGCGAAACCAGTTGGTCTCTGCCCTGCATGAGCTTCAGAACCCTTGGAGGCTGCAATCAACTTTAATAATATTGTGTGTGGTTCTTATCTTACACTCCCTTATACTAAAAGGCAAGTCGGTGTTTGTTTCTTTGCATTCTGCCATACGTAAACACATGGCAGTTTGGTACTTTCTTTCCACTAAAAACCTGAGAATTTTGTATGATTATACCACATGTATGTGATGGTTGATTGCAAGTGTTACAAAAATACTAAAGTCAATTCCATCCACATAGCCTTAGAGTAAACTCTTTTATTCAAAAACTTTTTCTTTGAGACCACAAAGTGTTATTCTGTAGCAAACACACGTCAATCCGTTCGTACTATTACAATAATATTCTGTGGATGAAATTACACAATTAACAAACAGTTCTGTAAGTGTGGAAAAGCCTGATGTTAGCTTTATACGCTCTTAGCATCTTGTCGAAATATATCAAAAGTCTAATACTACTACTAACAAAGTCTTGCCAAAATTCATTTTTAATGCTGAGAAATACATCATCAACTTATGGTACAATTAAACAAGATTACTCCGCACTTAAGAATTCCATAAGGGAACATCTTAAAGTGACAGAAGGAAAAGTTATAATTCCTTAGTTAATTGATCAAATGGAAAAGACGACAGGAGAGAGATTGTGTGATCCTCGTGGCAAATGTGGAAGAGCGAAAATGCTTCATGAAATCCTGCCACAGTAATATTTCTTCGGAGAAAGGCAGCTGAAGGAAAGTCTCCAGAGAAGTCTCTCATTCTCTTGCTCCACTAGACAAACGCAAAACTCCAGAGAAAGACAAAAGGTTCTCTGTAGTGACAAGTAGTGTAATCTTTCTCCCTCATTTTTCTCAACTCAGCCCAAAATGGTCCCACTACCTAAATAATTAATAAGTTTCTACAGATGCTTTTCCCTTCTTTTAAGCTCTAACTGGTCTATTTTATTTACTGAAGGATAGCACAGAGCATTCATTTCTCTATCAAAGATTCACGGTCTTTTGCTTTATTTCCCAATTTTGTAAGTGATACCAACATCAACTGCTTTCCACTAGAATGCCATATTACTCTCCTACCGACTTACGAGACTCGTAAGTCGGTTGGTCGTAAGTTACGAGGTGCAAGCAACCAAAGTCGAGTCATCCCTACGACGACTCGCCTACCGTTGCTAGAAATCTTTGGCAAAGAATTCCCCTTCTGCACACCATCGCGTTCTTCTTCGAAGGAATGATCTAATTCATTATCTAGCGCACTGAACTTAGGTGAGTTCCCTATAAAGCTTGATTCGCAATCGCTGGAGACATTCCATACAAAGGACATGCTGGGAGTTGAAGATGATGAGATTATTAGTCTTCAAGTCACTCGGTGGAACGTAATCTTGTTCTAAATGAACATGGATTCCAATGGCATATAATAGAACAGATGTAAGGCACGCCGAGATAAGGAAAATTGCACACAATACCTCGGCTTACGGTTGTATGGAGAGATTGATGATTGGAGATAATTCTTGACCGCATATTACATACTAGCATATAGCCCCATGGGACTTGAACTCCTTAGACTTCCTCGTCACTCCTTCAGTGACTCTCTTCTGTTTCTTGTGGTATGAATCCTGTTATGCACTAATTATACACCACTCTATACGGCTGTTGCACACTTGACTGAACAACAAATGAGTGCATTCATGTTTGTATATCTATATATACACTATAAGAATCTACCAAATCCTTTCGAAAATGAAACTACAAGTCACATCAAATGTGGATAAGTGAGCAACTCCCTTATGAATCCCTTAGAAAGACGCACTACTATGTAACTAACGAACTACGAACTGTACTACCTCGTGACGACGGTAATTACACAAATTATACCTACGCTAGCTCAGCATTCTTCAGACCAATTCTCTTCTTCAGGTGAAGTTAATTAAAACTGACGGGAGGACGAGTATAACAATCGAATACATGAGTACATGACAGCAAGGTTGATCAAGTCTGTCAGTATTTATTTCACCCAGGCCGAATCGGATCTGTGTCGACGGCAAAATACGCGTGCAGAATGCTTTCTCTTCTGACTTGACTCAGCCTTCTTATTTTCTTATTGATTAAGGGAATGTACAGTGTCCTAAACCTTCATTGTTATTTTGATACCTATAGACCCTTTGGGACAATGTCGTTGTTGTAAAGCTTACGATGACAAGCCCATGTGTTTTCCTAAGAGTGACAAAAATACATTCTATCTGCAGTTCAGAGAGGAAAGAGTTATTGTTACCCGGAAGCAGTGTTACATTATCGGAGAGACAAAACATTGGTTGTTTCATCACAACCGCCACCACCACTACCTCCTTCTCTCCCACCATCCAATTCCATTTCATCTACTTTCTCTCAAGTCTCATTCATTGATTTCCTACGCCGGCCTTGTCTCTTGGGGCATAACTGTGTGGGCTAGAAGTAGTTGTTCTAATGTCATCGAGTCAGACGTTACTTCTAAACACGATATTTTCCTTCCTAGACCTCCCTATGCAATATTGCATCTACCCACACAGTGTGTGTCTATCACAAGAGTTTCTACCAGAAATAAATAACAAAGACAACTCATTGTCAGAAAAAAAACCTTCGATACACAAGACGAACATACCAGCGTACAAAAACTTTCTTCTTCTGTCTCAAACGAAATGGGAAATTAATTCGTGGCAAGATATCCGGTGTAAGGAGAAGAAATGGCTGTGGAGAAGCTGTGAAAGGATTTTTTCTCAATGAATAGGAAACCATGTCTTTTTTGGTACTTTTCCCATTGATGCACTTATATAATTGCAATTTATAGAGTCACACTCCTTTGGAATTGTCGTGGCTTTTCATTCGTTACTTCTATAACAGTCTAGACGAGACTGAGCGACATTCTCATTTAATAGTTCTGCAGCAATATTCAACAGTAATTTCCTCAAGTTCATTTGCTGCCGTTGAGTTAAGATTAATCAAAGATATTGCATTCTATCTAATAAAGATTGTGGTAATGGAGCAATTTCAGTTTTTATAAAACTTATATAATGTCGCTTGTGTTGATGTTTTCGTTGTAAATGTATACATATAGTATCCATGAGTTGTATTTTGTATTGCACATGTATTCACTCGTGTGAGGGAAAATATTGCTGCTTTTTCGAAAGTACATACGATGGTATTATGGGATGTGATATCGCGGCCTTCATTCCACGACTGTGTGTAGGAGGAAGACGGAAGAGAGTGTTCTCAGTATCATGAATAATTCAGAAAATGTCGAGTACTTGCATTTCCAAAAGGGAACTCACCGGAACGTGAATATGGAAGGAGACATTGGAAGGGAGGGTAACAAACTGCATGGGTTGCAAAGGAGTAGAGATATGAATTTGCAAGACATCGGAAAAAAGTAGCAGCAGGATATGGTCTCCCCGTCTCGGTGATCTATCTCCTTGTTCGACATCTCCCTCTGTAAATATTATGTGTTCTGTTTACGAAAGAAACATTGATCACTAATAGTTGATGGAAAAACCATATTGTTCACAGCGCAGGGAAGTCTTGAATGTTTAAAAACATTTCCACAGTTTTACATTTACATACACACACTTTAGAAACGATGTGTTGGAATCGTGCTGGAGTCATTTGCTTTCTCTTTACGAATGACTTGAGTTCTGTCAAGGAAATATTTTATTTCGCAGATGCAAAAGACAGCTGAAAGTTTCTTTTACGTACTCAACGGGACTTGATCAAGTGAGTGCATGCATTATTTTTCAACCCTGTCAAGCAGAAATATATATGCTTGTCGATCCAAATCCTGATACCTGTCACAGACAGTCTTCAACTACCTACGCAGTTTTTGAGATCCACTACAGGGAAATTTGAGAGGTTCTGATGAAGCCGTTTATTGCACAACAGGTAGGTAGTTCAGTAGCTTTACGTCTAGAGATTCCAGATTAACACATCGTTTTGAACCGAGTGCGAGTGAATTATTCAAGCTTCACAGAGTGAAAGGATCCTTAAGTGTGTGCTTATGTGAACCCGTAGCTATCTGGATTCTGAAGTACATACACACTTGTTAGGATTACAATGTCTGACGTTGGAAACGAATTGGCATGAAATTGTCGTGAAAGTACATTTGGCTTGTACAGAATACCAATTCTTTGTAATTTCACAAAGGATTCGGAATCTAAATTAGAATTAAAGATTGACCTGCATTGGTTTGGAATTTTGATTACTGTTTTACTTCAATAAAGTCAAATCGGAGGCTATTAAACTGCCGGGATAAATGGAAAATGGCCTTAGTATTTCTTTTTTATATCGATTTATCCAAGTGCCTCTCGCGGTATTCATGAGGACGTTATCAAAATGCAAAGAGTGATATGATCTCTCAATACACTTTATCACTCTCCTGTGGAATAGGTTTCTTGATCCTACGGCATGTGGTAGTAAAAACAAATTAGCTTAGTAGTGTATCTTTCCATGAACCTCTCCTAAAACTTCGAGTGACATCTTAAACTCGTATTATTAAACGATCAATTTAATTCATTCCGTGAATACTAACGGCACGACCCTTACTTGTGATCTTAAGCACTAAACAATTATCCCTGTAAATCAAATCAAGTACTTAATTTGCCTAGAGTCGTTTCAAACTACTTTCCTAAGGTTGAGTAGAGTTGCCTTCTGGTTCCACTTAAAATTGAAGTTGGTGTGTATAGTACTTCTCCATCGTTCAAGGGAGTCTAACAAAGGCCATTAATAAGTAAAGACGATGAAGGAATTCACATCAGGAAAAGTACTTGGTAGCAATAGTGCTCAGTGCAAGCAATGAATTTGGCCATCAAAGAGTATATATACCAAAATGGGTATTGCCCTTTAAGCAAAAACCATAATACCCTAATGGGACTTGGAACTTTATTTATCTCTGAATGCAGGCTGGATTCAGATAGGCCATTTGTATTCGATCGTAGTGAAAGCAAAAGAAGCGAGCCATTCATTCTTTGAGTTCACTAACGTAGTAAGTATTTCTCGTATTTCGTGTAATTCTAGAGTGCTAGCGTGTTTCTCTTGGTACTAACCAAACAGCTCTGCCGATGCTGCTTTTGACTACTGACTATACTACTTACTAAGTTTATATAGGTGAGTAGTTCACATTAAAAGGAACATTTTGTAGTACTACAAGAATACACAAATAAAAATCCTTTCTTCCTCGTATAATAAATGAACAGATATTGCACTTCGTATGTTTCCCTTCATCCTTATAAGCAAAGCAAACGATGAAGAAAGGAGTCAGCTATATTGGTAGGGTCATTTTGGAAATACATCAATTTATTGTGTGCGAGCAAAGCGAGAGACAGAGAGCCGAAGGGAAAGAAATATGTTCATGATCAAATGATAGCGACACTTCCACCCGACAATAAAACTACTCTATAGAGATTCCTAGAGCAAGTATTTATTGTTTCTACAAGTAGGTTAAACTCCGGTCACTTTTTCATTCCCCGTGCTTTCTCTTTACGTATGATGATAGAATACTGTATAAGAAGAAAGCACTGATGTGACTCTAACACAACACAATAGGTTTATTCCGTAATCCCTACTTCCTTTATGTGAAATGAGCTTGAAACCAAATGTTTTTCATTCCCGTTGCATTCCCGTTTAGACAATAGCAATGTCTCTTCTCTATTCTGATTTATACTTTGCGATAAAATTTTCTCGTTCCAATTTCCAACATTGCATTTTTTAGGTCTTCGTGAGCTGGTTACGACACACCAATAATATCAATAGTCTACAATAGTCTACATTGCCTCCTCCTGAGTGTATCAGATTTTTAGTTTCAGTTTCATGTTTTCCTACTGTGTAAAGGATATGTAGTTCTGTCTCCACATCTTCAAGTGTAAAAACTCCATCTCACATTTTGCTTAGCTCAGCTCGTTTCTTTAGTTAAGTTGAACTGAATTTTGTCTATTTTTGTTAAAGTTAGAACTTGAGATAGTTCCTGAATAGAGATGATATTCTCAAGCACGTTTGGCGAGTCAGAGGATTCTTTTCCCGTTACGTACTTAGTAATCAAAGCACGATAAGGACTAAGACGGATTCTTTCTCGTGAGTTTAGATCTGCTGTGTGGTTTAGAAATAATCTGTTCTCTCCCTCTCTTCTTCCGAAATGTAGTAGGGAGTTCAAAACGACTGCAGTCTTGACTTCTTTTTGGCAAATTCAATAGAAGGGAAAACCAATTCGTATTGCATGTTGCATTGCCGGTTACAAGGAGATGAGAAAGCCAAGCAGCCAGAGTTTGCTACTCGACGGCAATCCATATATCGATTTGGTTTTAAAGAACCAATGACATTGAGCAATAATACTTCACAATACTCTCAGAAAATGTAGAAAGAGTGTGTAGTCAATGTATTGGATCTCTTAAAAACCGATTGGTACATGGAAATACGCTTTGAAGGAAACATGCCGAAATCAGTGATTGACAAAACCTTTCTTTTTGATGAAAAAATTTCACTGGAAAATAATCATTTGCAGATGACTGTTGGAGAATTCTTTGGGTGTGCAAAAACGTTCAAGTTGTGTGTTGGAAATTACACCATTTAGACCAGGCATAGCTTGTACTTTGAGTTGCGAAAGCTTTTTGCAAAAGCTAATTTAAGACAACAGCTTGAGCTGTTAGAATGAACTAGACGAAATGACGCTTAAAATTTGTTTTAATACACTAGTCTAAAATTAGAAAAATATGTAGACACTTTACATACACACGTTTTCGTACTTACTAACACATCGCCTGAATTATTGTTAATTCCAAAATCCCAATACAATAAAAAAATCACATGAAATTATATCTCCAGTCACAGTTGGAATAGACACCCACTACGCAAATTGATACTCCTGAGTGTGACAATAAGGTTTCTCTGCGGAAATGAAGTTATTGAGTCTTGTGAAAATAAATGAATCCTACAAAAAAGTTTTAATGATCAGAGCAAGCCAGTGTATCAGAGTGTACCTCGAGATATGCGACGAGCAAACTGAATGAACTTATCGAACACAGACTGCCGTCTGCTTCTAGCATATTCATTTCACTTCGCATTGAAAACAAAAATTACTACGAAGAAAGTTTGATAGCATGAAATGTCGGAATTCTAGAGACATCATGCTTTTAATGGTTTAGAAAGTTTATCATGATTGAATTTTTCGCTCGTTTGTTTTAATTGCATTCCTATAAGGTTATGCATTTGAGCTGGATGACTCGCTGATGCAAAAGATCATTAGTTCCAACTTTTTGAAATTTACTTGAGCTATCTTTGGAAATCTCGAAGATCGATTTTGCTTCTTCTTTTTCATGGGGAGCATTAATTTTAGCCCGGTAATGAGGGTTCAAGCATATTGAAAAGTTCTTGAGCAATTGGAAACTTGAAGCACTCCGACCTTGATAAAGGACTTGTGCCCATCAATCATCAAAGTCCTTATATAAAATGGGAACGAAGGAGTATGAAGGAAGAAATCTAAGTAGAAAGGGATATCGATTCCTTCCTTGATAACAGACGACTGGTAGATCGATCTATCCTCAGTATAAATTATATGAGCTACTCGCTACACTTTTATTACATAACAGCTTAAGAAAAACCCATCGAGAGTTGGGCAAATAACCGTTGTACAAATAATACGAAACGTGGTATACTGCGTGAAAGATCGAGGACCACTTCAACACCAGCGGAATCTTTGACGCTTCCAGAAGAATGAAATTCGAATTCATCACATTCATCTTCCGAGAGTGCAATTGATACGGCCAGCGAACGTGTGGCATTGAAGTGGAGTAGCCTTTCGGATTTCATCAACTGCACTTTATACTTCTCTTCACAGTCTGTTCTGGCAGTTTGACTGGAGAGATGCAGCAGGCAGCTCAGAGTCATGACACGAGTGTCAGCTCGTCAAGTGCAGAATATGAACAACAACGTGCAATGAGGGGGCTTGTTGCAATGAGCCGTAAGAGAAACTGAAATGATCGTTGGATGGTCATGGTGCTGAATAGAAAGGGCAATAGAAAGTTGGAAAGTATCATGTCGTTCTTCTGGTGAAGGGAATTTTCATTACAATTGTATAATAGGCTTCTCTTTACATCGTAAAATCTTTCTCTCTTCTTTTTTATCTTCACTCCGAAAGCACCCTCATCTACTCAAGATCCTGTTTTAGTATGCATTTACTCGGAATTTGCACGCGGTTACGTACCGACCATGGATTGGATGACTCTCTTGTGTACAGTTAGTTCGAATCAGTAGAGACTACTAAGGGTTAGCGTTCTCTGGTTGTGCAGAACATTGCTTTCGACCACTTCGTCTCTTCTATATTATGAACATGATGCAGCCTGTGTTTTACACTTTCCTTTTTAAACATATCCATTCTTTCTTGCTGACAAAGAACTGTCAATAACTGATTTAAAGTTATTTGCTTTCAAGCCAAAACCTTAATCGAACTGGTTAACTATTTAAAAAATTACAAGTACAACACTCCCAGCGCAGTGTTGGATATATCGTTGTAAATCAAAAAGAATTCTGAGCAATGACTGCCCTATCGTTAAAAGTTTGAAAGCGATTCCCTAATACAATTTTATTTATGGTTGACTTCACGTCACGAATAGAAGGAGAAAATATTAAAGGGCGATAAGAAAAGACACATCTCGTTATGGAACTTTAGCATCATTGAGACTTTGATTTTAGGTAGACCATTTAATTCTGATTTGAATGCTTGCGTTGGCAAAACAAACATAACTATTTGATATTTATATTGCACAGGAAGTCCACAATTGTAAACTCACAGAATGCATACCTGTCTGTATAGAGCTGCTGATCTTATGAAAATATTTACACAGACTATTTGACAAGTTTTCATAATTGGATGATGTCAGGAAGGGAAACTGAGGTCAAAAGGACACGAAATATCGTACAAAAAAACAACGTATGTACACAGCACAGTGGAGTTCCCCTCAGACAGGACCCTGCAGTTCAGCAACATCTTTATCGATTTACGACGTGACAGCAGTGAAAGTGGGAGTCAGTAAAATCTTTTTATCGTTGGGGCTCAAAGTATAAAATAGCATTCATATTATTTCGTATTTTACAATGACATTGATCTCATCTCATTTCTCGTAATAAAGAATATTCCACCCCACGCTTCAACAAGGTCTGGGGAAATATCCATCTTAAGAGAGCGAGATGGATATTGAAGGGAAAATATTTAAATTATATAAATGCAATGCTCTGCACGAAGGCAGTAAAAATTATACTTTGAAATTGACTTTTGGATTTGGGGGATTCAAGAAGAGCTGAAAATACAGATTGGGTTTTCTTTCTGTCTTCTGTAGTCTCATCATACATTTCTTTTGTTTAATTTGTTTCGTGCGATGGAAAAAATGCCTATACACGGTAAGCTGAGAGATACACGTCTATCTACCCAAATATTAAAGAGACTTGCACCTTCTTCTTCTCATACTTGCCTCAAGCCATAATATAAGTCGATAACTTTTTGATACGAAACGCGAAGAAACGGCACTAATAAAGTATCTTATGCATACACGGAGAACATGTGTGACATTTCTTATGGATATTTTTATTAGTTTTTCTTTCTCCATATCTTTGAGTATAGGCGCCTGTCATTTCCAAATGTTATTTCACAGCTTATGTGCTTCTTGGAAAAATGAAATGGGAATTCATTTCTTCCAAGGCTTACTTTCAAGTAGGAAAAGTTCTTTTCAACGGAGCTTCAGCATCGAGACTTGTGTGTGCATAAAGGCGAACAAATGGATAAAAGAAATAGCATTTGCATACTTACTTCTACCAATGTGGTTTTGCTCCTGGTGGTTTCCTGACTTTCCCTGCTTTCACCTTTCCTGTTTTCTACTAAAAACACTCGGAGCAACTGTACTCCCCATCAACATGACGTATTCTCCCTATGGCATTATTGCCACCTACACAAGCATCCTCTGCGTTGTAAAGGATTGCGTATCTAAACTCTCCACTACTCTTTGCCATTTCTTTAGTAGATTATGAATAAGAAGTGGAATTCCACACTACTCTAAAGAACTTGAAACATGTCCAAAGTGTTCATTGTATCCAACAATATCAAACTTCGTCGTATACTGCTGATAATATCCCAAGAAATTAAGGGACATGTAAAATACACAGAGTGGAAGAAATGATGTAACAACATGTGCTGTCATATTGAAATATTCTACAACCCTATCTACCTTCTTCCAAAGAAAGTATTGAAAACGAAATTTAGGATGCACTGAGAAATGATGCAGAAGGAGAAAGAAGGTACACGATGAAAGAAGTTGAGATATTACTTTGACACACGAAACACCTTTCTCGTAGAAAAGTGTGGTTCTCTTGTGAGTCTCAGTTAGCGAAATATTTCTTTTTTCTAGGCCGTAGGATTCGTCTCTTGTGAATAGAAGTTTCACTTTTGGAGTTTATATTTTCTGGTGTCTCAATATAGGTTATGCTCGGTGTATTTTCTTGTGGAAGGCCTTTACTTTCACTACACAGTAATGGTTGTGGCATAACACAATTGTAAAAGGGCAGACACCGCAACGTCTGCTTCTTCTCTTGAGGAAGAGTTGCAGATCAGAACAAATTCTTGAACACAAAAATGCCCGTCTTACTTAGGAAGAATGACAGCTGCACACGAACTGTCATCGCATTGTAGTGGCAAGGATAAAAATGTTGAAAAGAGGTTACGTGCACACTCATGCAAGCGGTATTTCATTTAACCAGTAAAAACCGTAGAAATATCATTTACACACGCATCATGATGCATCAGAAGACCGAAACATTCTTACTTGAGCTTCATGGTAATAAAACTACACATCATACTTACGCATTAGCATGATTTAAAATGAATGATGTATGTAGATTCAACATTGTGGAACAGACTAATCATGTGGAGTGCGCTCGTACTCTACGTAATCAGAGATTCTTTCATAAGCCTTCTTCTCTTTTATTTTTGAAAAAGGGAAAGCAAAAAAGATACATTATAATAAGACTGGTTATGGCCAGTTCCTTTGAACTGATACATGTTTGGTTGCTAAACCAGGAAAAGTGCGTGATCGAAGGAGGCTGACAGGAGCTCTTCTCGGGAGAGAGAGAGAGATTCAAATCTTGAAAGGATGATAAATGAGGGTGGAATAAACAACCATGAGTAGGCAGTTAGGAGATGCTAGCGATGTTCCTGCAAATAAGAGTAACGACAAGCAAGTAAGTGATGAAAGTTGAAGGGAAAGTCTCAATGATTTTGCGTGATGTTGTAAATATCCGTGAGTATACAGATTCATTCATGCTGGTAGTCAGTACAGTGAGTAGTATGGGGTGGGTGGCTTGTTGAGGAAACCTACGAGAAGCATGAACCATCCACTTGGGATGACTTCAATGACTAGTGACTACCACATCGCATTAATACTGGAAGTTTCATCAAAGGTCAATTCCGGTTTGTGGTTGGTGGTGGAAAGAACCCTCACGCATCTGGTTTACATGATGAGCCCATCTTTCTTATGTGGACAGACATTAAATATTCATACGGAAGATCCTTCCGGAGAAAAGTATTTAAGCTCCTTACATTATATCGCCCCATACATGGTTATTATTACTGAACATTACGAAATCTCCTGAGACCTGCTTGTTTATTCCATGAATACAAAGGCAACGGGGAATATTCCTTCCACCATTTGATCATATTTTTTATCTTTAAGACGAATATGACTTTGTAAAGGATTTTCAATGATCATTTTTCATCACAAAAAGCAGTCGTTAGTTCTAAGAATAGTTATCCCTACTTTCTACTCTCTACAGAAGCTTCTTGCCAATCAGAACATGAAAATACAGTCGTATCAACAACAATAGAAGGAGAATTGACAACAGAATCGCATGATTGACCAATTTATCGTATGGTAGAGAAATAGAGGAATCCGTTTGAAAGTCGCAGCAGAATGCCTAAAGGCTTTTGAATTGCAAAAGTACAATCTTCACAAGATAATTGAAGTCTTTAAAGAGATCGTTGATAAAATTAGAAATTGTGAAGAATGCCCTTCCAATGTGTATTATTCTCGTACTTTTTACCAAATGGGATCACAGCATCATGTTCTCCTTCTCCTTGACTTTCTTCTTCTGTAACTCTCCAACTAAAAAGCCCGTATTATACGTTATAACCAGGTTTGCAAAATTGTATAAAGCATAGAAACAGCACGTGCCTATACACCACACTCTCTCGAATATTGACTGGCAAGACCATTTTCGTATCTACTGAACTGAACGAAGATAAATCCGCTTTCTGTGAAAGTCAAATCTCTTTTCACCAATTCATCATAATCTTTCCAAATTTCTTCGAGACGAAGAAATGCTGAAACCTTATGTTTTATTGAATACCCAAGACTCCTTGCGAAAACGGCTTCGCAGGCTCTGTAATATGTATGCTAGTGTTTCTAACGAGAATGCCCACATAATACGATATCCTCCCAGACTGATAATCGTAAACTTTATACACGCATTTTGTATTCTTTGCTGCAACTAACTCTGGTTTTGTATTAACTTCTTCACTTTTCAAATTGAATACGTACACATAAGAAGTAAAAGTATTTTCTAGTACCAGTGCTACATAATCCATTATTGCCGTTGAGAGCTACACAGTAACCACTACATAGACTTGCACTTTCTTGAAGACTAAACCCACTGGACCAAATCTATAAATAACTAGAAACAGGAGCCTGGAAGCTGGAGAAATTCTTAGCACATAAGGTTAAGCTATTTTCCTATATAATCTAATCCTACATTGCCTCAAGAAATGCCGAACTTCTTTAGTTCATTGTAAATGAGAATTAAAACTCGGAGCTTATGAGATAATGGTATGCAGAATACAAAGCAGATATATAATACATATGCATACTTATTCTCCGGGGAGTAGACTACTAGTGTGTTTGAAATTTTGTGCAAACGCTCGTGGGGCGTTGATAGCTTAGTGACTTCTTATACACAGTTTGGATTTAACTGCGTGCGAGTTCCAGCCACGATCTCCATCTTCTTAAGGCGCAGTTCTTTCTCCCTCTCTTGCATTTCAATATACTAAAAGAAAATAATCTCTCAGCTCGTTTTCCTCTTGGATCTCCTAAGACAGAAGAATAAGAGAAAGTCAGAGTCCAGAACTGAACTCAGCCTTAGTTCTTCAAGTTGAAAAGGAAATAAGACTTGGATATCAAAAGAACGGAAATCCCTAAGAGTTTCTTCTTCTCTCTTGTTTTCGAATTTATTTCATTTTATGTATTATTTGATGTATACCTAAGCTCATTCAATATTTACGCTTTGGTGAATACATCTTCTATTCCCTTTCTTGGTGTTAACTTTTCTCTGATTAATGTGTAGGATGACTGACTAGCTCTTTTGTCTTTCATACTCACACTGGAATTCTGTGGAATTACATGCACTCGTGTTTGAACAAACTGGGGCTTGCGTCTGGATTAAATATATTCTTAATTCATTCCGGAGTGGAAACGGAAGTTAGCGATAACGAAGTTCTTCGTGTAGGTTGCTTCTGTTACAGATTTAATCCTACATTCAGACAACCAATACAACTTTAGGTTTCCCTTTACCAGGGAACTTTTATTTTAGAAACAAATCCGTAAATG
>JAQGAB010000290.1:0-32049 GCA_034696565.1 Isotomurus graminis | reverse complement strand
ATGTATGACACATTTCATCTCCTATTTACTTTACTAAAGGACGTCAGAGAAAGTGACAACAAGGTTTGCTCGGAACTAAAAAATTACGAATGTATTTCGATGTAAAGATTGTACTATCCTATTCCGTTTGTAGATGCGAGTGTTGAACACGATGAGCTTCCTTATCGAACGAATGGGTCCACAGATTAAGAGCACGAATCAAATAGGGTCCCTCTCGTTGTATCTTCCTCTCCTGTGGTCAACCGAACACAATATGTTAAAAGCTGCAGTTGTCTCAACTTCTATTCAACTTGTCCACGTACTGCTTCAGAACTCTACCTCCTACACTTTTAGTAGAAAATATGTTGACCATATTATTGTTTAATGTAGGCCTTGCAGTCTGAGTCTCCAATTTTGCGAGAATTCTTATTCCCAGTGATTCGAATAGCTACCGACTTGAAGAGACAGGAGCACGTGTATTTACTAGAAGATGGACTGGATTTGTGGCAAGCCCTTATGGAGTACGCCCCTGAACCTCCAGAGTAAGCTTTCTCTCCTTATCAAAAAGTAATTTAGAGGAAAGGAAACTAAGGTATATCGTTAATCTTTATGTAGCGAGAGTTTTATCGGTTTGGTGGACAATCTCATTCCGTTACTGGCAATGTCATCAGAACATTTGAAAATGTCTTTGTCGATTGTGAACTCGTATGCTCTGATTTATCCTGAGTCCTTCGCTCAGAAGTATGGGCCAGTCGTATTCTTGGAGTTAAATTCCTCAATGGGAGATATGCGAGCAGAGGGAATTGGATTAGTCTTGAGATGTGTGGAGACTATTCTTCGAACCTCACCCACACATGGCCCGCACTCCATCAAGCCTCTTGTCGGAAAAATTTTCCAGTAAGTCACACTGTAATGTCTTTGTACAAAGATCTCGATCAATTAACTAATCTGAATGAAATAGGGCGGCATTTGACGACATGGACACGCCCTTTTTAATGTCCCTCTTCTTATCAGTTGTATCACGACTCCTTTTGATATCAGAACCGGTGTTTCAAGTGGGCATTGAGTGTGTTGCTTCCTCTGAAGGGAAGTCTGCCACCGATGTGCTCAGTACGATCGCCGATGTCATGTGCTCTAAGATCTCGTACATTGTGCAACCAGAGAGGAAAAAACTCATTAGCATCGCATTGCTTAAGTTAATGTCTACCGGTGACCCTGTAAGTCCTATTATGTAGTATTGTTACACAAATGTAACAAATTGGTTTACCGATTGTTGATATCACTTTCTCTTTATCTCATAGGTCGTGTTACACAAGTTGTGCGGCATATTTTTGGGAGTATCGGAAACATTAAATGATGTCATGAAGGCAGACTTGAGTGGGAAGTTTATTGAGTAAGTCTTTTACATTTGTTTTCTCATATTTTTTTATTTATTACATGTCAGATTTTCTGTTGGTTGCGAGTAGCTCTCTGTGTGTAATTGACTTCGAGTCTCAAAGGGAAACCGAAGAAGTTGTAACGGAGAACGATCTTCGGAAGAAACGGTTGGCATCGAGGGACGTAGTTTACACAGTGGACCTAGTTCAGCTGTTCCGCAACGAAGTGAAAAACCTGAGGATGAGAATGGGGGAACATGCCTTCAGCAGGGTACTTGATACCGTCGACGCAGAGACTTTACAGATGGCAAAGACTTACATTGAATAAGCATCGCACGCATAAAGCTTTTATTCCCCTAACTTTTACTGAATGATGATTGTTACGGTTCGCATTTGAAGAGCTGAATCTGGAAAGAAAATGACATGTTTGACTAAAAACTATGCAATTATATAAATAAGAAAGAATTGGATCTTAATAAATTTCTGATGATGATATGAGTGGATTAGAAGGATAAGTGAAGGGGACAGTGTTGACGAAGCAAGAAAGTGGATCGATGAGAGTGAAAGTAGAGATAAGTGATGTTTTACGCATGTAGTGGAAGCGAAGGCGGAGAAAGGCGGGTTCAGCCTCTGTGATTTCCCAAGTGGGATATGCCTTTCATCCTGAGAGTGTCAAATCTTTTTGGGTTTACAGAGGAAGGGAAGACGTGTCGCATTTCCACCCGAATTAACCAAGAGATTGGCCAATTTGTCACATCGAGAGAGACTTGTAGGAAAATGGGCTCTTTATAGAGTTTTGCCATCTCCTCTCAAGGGAATGGACCACTCAATTTACCCAAACTTTCGCTCGCTCTTTCTCTCAATCTCAGCCACACTGACACTTTCCTGCTCCTCCACTACTCTTCCACTGTCTTCTTAATGACGCCACTTACTTTGTGAGAAGAGATCAAAGGAATGAAACTCACCAAATGGGAGACCCTTTTAAAATTCTACGACTCACATTGTGTCACCCATCCTCTCTCTCTAATGACTCCATCCTCTTTAATACTTTATATCCCTTCCGTCCTCAACTACAATTACTTCACAAGAAGAAACTTTCTCCCTCACCACTACTTCTTCATCTTAATCTCGCTCCCAAAAAGCCTTAATTCACCATTTATTCATTTAATTACCAAAACAACTCTTTCTAATGAATCCCTCTCGGTTATCCTTGTAATTAATGTTAATTATTCATCCCTTTATTCTATCTCAACTTCCCTCTGTAGTACTTCCTTTTTTATTATCATTGGTTTGGCACATTTACCGTTACGTCATAATTCAACCATATAACTCTCTGTGAATGCAATCATTGTTGCGTGTATGCTGCAAACAACTCATCAGCTAAGCAGAGGTAGTAGACGTGTTGTTTGGTAGCCTCTGAAAACACTTAAACAAATGAATTGATGGTAACTAAAGGATTGTGAGATGATTCAGGAAGATCGAGTAATGGTGTGTTAATCCTCAAAGGGTTTAATTAAGGGGAGACGCATAGTCGAAAGAATACACGGCAGAGACAAAAATAGCAGCGTTCTGTCTCAATCGAAAGGGCTTAAAAGAGTAGATGGGAAAATGGAGGATGACAGTAAGTATGTGTCTTTGTAGGAAGGAGCCTGTGATTATAACATTATTTATTGCTGAGAATAGAATGATTTAGCTGGAAGTAAGTGCGATATGGAGTTCGCATATTAATTGAAGACGCTCATTAATCATTTTAAAATGTTAAGTATTTTATAACCGGTGCATTTCACACGTCATTCCGACTATTGTGACTACCCATCGTCACTCCATTAATGATCATTGTATACGTATGGGATTTACTTGGTCTTTTGACTGCTCCTTCACTCACACAGCATAATATGAAGTGTATAGTGTCCCTTCTTCTTAAGTGTGTGTAACAAAGAGAAGTCAATTACATTTTCATTATGAAGGATGAGTTGCCGAATCTTTAGATGGGTCGACCTATTCAAATCTCTCGGTGACAAATGATGGAAATGCTCAACTCTCAGAGTTTAACGCTTCATTAAGTCCTCTCCTGCCTTTATATTTCTTCCAGACGTCTTTTTCTCATCCAGCAGCAGCAGCAGCGAGCACCTCAACTGCATCATCATTATTATTGCCCTCCCACCCTAATCACACTCTATTCATCCACCACCTTACAAATTATCTCTCACAGACGATATTCAATCCTTCCTTCAGGCTGTCTGCTACTTAATTTACTCACGTGAAAAAGACAGGTAGGCATATCTCTCCTCTACTCCAATCTTTCACATAATTACTCATCCCCACACCTTCTTCGTGTTTGTTAGACCACCTTTTCATTAATCATTAAGGAGCATTACGGCTCACAATAATTTGTTGGCATCTCTGGTGGAAATAACGACGCTGGGCACCCAGGGTAAAGTGACATAGCATTAAAGTTAATTGAAATGTTGGGTAAAGTATTGATCGAGGAGAGAGAGGAGCATAAAGGAGAGAAATCACAATGCAATGCACACAGAGTGCCAAATGACTTCCGTCCATAGGAAATCTCCATTCTCGTGTAAGTGGAGAGAAGGCTGATTCCCATAAAAAGTCCGATTCGGTTAAAATAATACGCTATAATGCTCATAGTTTTTACTCTCAATTGTCCTCGAAGCAATAAAAGCGTGGGCTAAGCTCTCCAGGATCAGCACTTAAGATTTACTCCTTCAAAGGCCCAGAATAAGAACACACTTTGGCCATTTCCGGCTTCCTTCTCTTTCTTTCTTTCGCCCAGCCACTCGGCCCAAGTGCCCACTAATGGCTAATAGAAATAAAACTGCTCTTCATTAAAACGATGAGGCAGAGGCAACGAATGGGTTTAACCGAGAAAGCAGCTAATTTATTCATTTGCATAAATCTACGTTTTGAATGCTAATAGCTTTCCATTAGAAGTGATAGAAGGGAATAGTGATTGAAGTGGGGGATTTGTGTGCGGCTTGTATGTGTTAATGACTTCCGCACTCGCGTCTCTCGGGTATACTTTGGCCATTTCCGCAGTGGTGTTGCTTTTACATGCAACACAATAATATCATTGTCATCTACTAAAACACACGCTAAACAGATACGTACAAGGCTTTTGCATGCAGCTTGGTCATTAGGGACGCAATAAACGATTAAGAGCTCCCCTTATCCATCCATCTACACGGACTCGCTCCTTTTTATTGCTCCACACAATTGCCCACTCATATGAATGGACACCAAATTGCCCTCATCTTGTCCAAACACTAATTGATCTCCCGAACGACACACCTACCCACTCTCCACTTGACACTCTCCTGCCCTTAATTACTCTCCATAATAGCCACATATGCCCGACCACACCACTCCTCCTTATGTTTCATGCATACCGTGTCCCCCAGAAGAAAAGAAGAAGAAAGCCTTTGAAGAAAGCAATCAAAAGCTTATTATCGAGAGAGAGACACGAGGAAAGCGTCGGTGGGATGCGAGTCAACGGTGCAAAACATCAGCAAGTCAATAGGCTACGTTGTTGGAATGGAGCTCAAGAAGCGTTTGGACTACCTTCGACTTTAAAAAGTGAGTTTTGGTATTCCTCTCTGATTCGTCTCTTCATCATTCAGCATGGCGTGATAATGGGTTTTCCTTTATTTGCTATTCATGAGCTGAGCCAAGCGTAAGTAGAGGGGAAATCTCGGCAATAAACGAGTTGCACTGTCCCCTGAGACTTCTCCTGCCATGTCCTCGCTTTCTTCCTTCTTTCTCCAGTCTCTCCATTTCCTTTTTAGTCTCTCCCACCCACCACCATCACTACCACCACCGCCACCTCCATCATCTCATCCTTCTCTCACTTATTTCACATAGCCCAACCCACACACGTTATGCAATTAATTTATAACATTCCTACACAACCACTCAACCATTTAATTAGCCAATTATCTACCTTCTCATCTCTTCTTGTCATCTTTGCGGTTCATTGGAGTAGAAGACTGATGAATATAAATTTAGAAGTTATTTCTTGTACCCACTCCTGCTTATTCCATCATCTCACAATATAAACAACACTAAAGGTAGAAATGCCACTTTACAGGATGAATCGAGACCACGTAATAGGAATTTATGTGGCTCATGACGAATCGAATTACTTTGGCTTGACCAAGCACAAGTAATCACACTCTTCGCTCACTCTCCTCAATAACTGATGCTTCTGCTGCTCCTCCTGCTTCATAATCTTTTATAGTCTGTCTCTGTGCAGTCTGCACTCTTTCGTGTCGTATCATTTGTTAGTAGTAGTCATTGAGAAATTAGCATTTGAGTAAGACTCGCTCATTCAACCGTACGAAGGAGTGAAACAAAATCCAAAAACAGTTTTTATACGAACGCCTGTCCAGCGTCAGACTTCTTGGCAAAGGGTTCTGCGGTTGAGGATAAGCTTTAATATTCCTTTTACACTTCAAGCATAACTAACATCCATTAAGTTTGTAAAAGTAATTTAACCAGGAGATTTTGCAGATAGCTGGGAACCCAGAGGACTCTCTCTGTGCCTCTCGAATTCTGGATGCAATCGACGTGGCCTTTGAAATCCGACACTTTTATTTTCCCCACACCATGACAGACGCATTAGGGACTCTTATTTATGAGTTCATGCTACTTAACGGGTCAACTACAAACAAACAGAATAATAATCCAACCACTGAATCACATTTGTCCATCCGATGCCTTTTTGCATTAGCAATATTCAATCGCACTGCCCATTCGTCATGCAGGATTTTTTGTTCTAATAAATAATTCTATATATTTCAAGTGTATGAGGTTGTAATGGTAGTGTGGAATTGTAAAATAGTTGCAGCGGTGGTGGCTGTGTAGTGTACACTGCACCCTCGAAGAATATTTGAAGAGTTCAGAGAGAGACTATATCATTAAGTTGGTCCAGAATGACAAGGTAGAATATGGAACTTCGTGTACCTTAGAGAAAGAAAGAAAGAATAAATGGGCTTTTGATCGTTTGTGATCTCCACCTACTTTTACTCGGAGTATTAAAAGGCTCTCAGTTGGTAATGAGTTGAAATGATACATTCGATGGAAGTTGCACAATAAATTAAATGATATGCAATCATAAGGCGACTTATCCTGACTAGCCAGGGGAGTCGGGCGCCTAATCAAATTACATAAAGTTGATCATCGTAATTCATACGCATCGTTTGATGGTTTCATCTGACTCACAAAAAAACAGATCAACCTCATCGTTTGCTAGCAACCATCCAAGGAGTTTGTGATGATGATGAGATGGTCCAGTCAGTCAACTTTTGTTGTTATCATCGGTTTTCCACCTGACAGGCCTCACCCGCTGACTCCACTCGTCTGGCCACCACCAAATGAATGAGTTAATGATGTTTCATATTAAAAGTTAAACACCTGAAACGGAAACGGAAAGTCAACCCCAACTCTCCCGCAGTTGTCCAGTAAAAGTCACTTTTTGTGTATGCTTTCCTCTCTCTCCCTCTTTCTCGTTCCTTTCCATATGGATTAGCATTCCCTACTCTAATAGATATTTTGACACTCACAAAAGCCCCTTGTGAAATGAAAAAGTTTAAACAGAAGGCAGGTGCGAAGGTTCACACACTTTTGTTAATCTGACAAGCTTGAATAGGAATGAGGAAGGTGAGAAATAATCTCCATTCAATGATCTCTCTCGTTTAGCCCTCCCAACGGTTTGTAGTAGAAATACTCGTCGACTTCCTAATATCCTAATCCCCATTCTAATCTTTTATCAACATTTGATTGACTTTTCACAGGGAGTGTGAAGCAGAGGCAGAAGAACCCTTGGATGAAGAATGTAAGAGTGAATGCACCCGAAATACACGTGAATAATGGGAATACCTGAAAGGATATTTTTGATGGTCTTTTGATGTGTCCCAACAAATCACGTCATCTCATCGAATGATTAGGAGAGTGAGAGAGATGTGTGCTATTTCAGCAGTTGATTTAATTTGAAAAGACTCTCCTCATCCAGGTAATTGCACACGGTGAGGGAAGAAAAGACGCGTCAAGCCAATCGTCGTCACTTTTTCATTTAGACAACTTATCATCATTAGTGGGGTACAATAGCCTAACTTTATTATTGCTTTTCATACTGTATCATTATTAAATGTTTGAATCAAACGGAGTTAAGAGGAGTTCTTTCGTCAAGTCGGTGGTGGTTGGAGAATAATAGGCGAAGGAGAGATTGTTTGAGACGGTTTGTTGTGTATATGTAGCCCCTTCAGTCACTCTAATTGACTATTGAATGATATAATTTGGTCGATCGTGAGATGCTCTTCTGATGTGCGGTGAAAATGATTGGAATCGTGACGTTTCTCATTGGTACGCGCTCATTTATTACAGCGATTCCATTTTTTCATCCAACTCACCTAACAAAAGCATTTTATTGCCATTCACTTCGATAATCCACTCACCATAAGCGCTACACGGATATCCACTCTTCGCCATCTTCGATTCTAAATTCTAATAAACCCTCAGCTTAATATGTAGGAATAATAAATGTGTGTACAGACTAGAATTTTAAGGTTTTCTTTCGAGAAGCGTTTTCTCCAATCCACCAACAACACAAAAGATCATTTACCGTTCAGCAGTCCATCCATCTCTCTCAACCTGTTTTCACAATTGCAAAAAAGTCAATTCTACGCTTGGCAATAATAGAAATCTCACAGAGAGTTCAATTGCTTTTACATGTTAGACAAATAAGAAATTGGCAGTTGGTCCGCCTCCTCATAATCTCCTAGTGTAGTTTCTTATCATATCTGTACACGTCGATTGACACAGGATAGGTAATTTATACACTCCATTTCATCAACATTTTCTAATTTAAGAGTCACATTTAGTCGTGTCCTTTTCTCACGAGGAATGAAACAATTTACTCGATACGATCGAAATTCCATTAAGGATTCCGTGTTTCATGGTCGCATATTACTTCATCAAGCGCGATTACTCTTCCTAATCCAATTAAAATTTGAACCGTTAAATCCATTAATTAGGGACTTGTATCCTTTAATCGATCTATGTTTGCAATAAAATTTTCACACACCGACCAACACTACCAGAGACCAGAGTACATGAATGAGGCTTTCCGGCACTGTTAGCCACTCCCAGTCGGTGTTGTTGTTACCCACAGATGAAGATAACATAACCTTCAATTACACAAGCTCTTTTTTCTCAGCCTATATCGCTTTGTTCACACTTGACTGATGTGCTCAAGCTTCAGGCCAACACTTGCAATGTAATACGAGTTATTCCTCACTCTCCTGGCTGGATCAGCAGCAAACGAAGGCCTCTTGGTGAGACTACCCAGCTTCATTTTTACATCCACATCTCCTCCTCATATCTTCGTTTGTATTAAATGAGACTTTTCATTTAAATAATATTCTTAACCTTAAATGTCTACATGGAGGCTTTGATTTATCCCATGAGTCAATCATGCACACACATTCTCATGCTTAATGTACCTATCTGCTCATGTATGAAACATTTTAATTTGGCAATTCAATATTTCGTTTTACACAGATGCTCGTAAAACAAAAGGTAGTGATTTGCAACTCCACGAGAGATAGAATTAAGTTGGGTAATTACGTATAAGCATCTTGCAAGTGTAGAAAGGAAGCTGGGAGCAACATATTTAGTAGCAGTGTTAGTGTTGATGCTATCAAATGTAAATCCTTTTCATTCACCAGGTAATTTTGATAATTGTCATTTTTATTGAATTGTAAGAGTACGCGAAATGGTTGGGCGTAAGTTTAGCAGTCATTATTCCATGACGAGTTATTATTTTATTCCACCTGCAGCATCTGAACGACGCCTTTGACTGTGAATGGCCATAAAGGCTGAGATAAATTAATAATGGACTTTACTAGAGTACCCTTTAATTATCAGACTTATGAGAATCCACAAACTACGTGACCATAGATGAGTATAAATGATGATGGGTAACAATGAATATTTCTACCATTTAAAAAAATTTATCTCATAAAGGATGCTCAAAAGACATAATTTGTACGTAGAATAATTGGATTGAGGAGTGACGACTGTATTGTAATAAAGACTAGACTCCGACCACGATGGGAGGTTCCCTTCTCTTTCTCTTTCTCCTGTACACTTAATACACTCTGATACAATAAAGTTGTCTGCTACATTTATATATATACACACTCTCTCACTCCTTCTGCTCATCTCTCTAGTGATTGATTGCATTATCTCAACTCTCGAGCTAATTTCCAGAATAAATAGGATGGAGAATCGTTTGAAGAGAAATGCGATTAAACCCTAATGTGTATGAAAGGACAAGTGAAGATGCGCTTTTGTCCGAAATAAGTCAACCTGAACAAATGGAACAGAAGCGAGGACTCCACTGCTCGCACTCTTGTTCCACGGCATGGAGACTGGAGAGTTAGTTTGTTCAGAACTTTTGGGTTTAGTGCGATTTTATGGACTCGAATGAGGATAATTTACAATGGTAATCAGATGAGGATGAAGGTGTAGCATTGCTAATCGCTTTTGTCTCCCATTTAGCCATTTGAGCAGTACGATTTGATTAGGACGAGTGAGCTGAAAGGATTTTATTATTGCTCTGCACTCTTGTTATACACGTATATCATTTCCATCACTTGAGTCATAGTGGGAGTGAATGGGTTATCACATCACTCTCGACCATTGTGCGTTTACTTGACAATTACCCTTGTGTGTGTATGTGAGGATGATGATGGTTCGTATGAGTGACATGGTTTGGAACGGCCTAACAATGAAATCGGTGCGTTGCGGAAATAGCTTTTGTCTCTTTTAATCGGTTTAAACAATTTCCTTCCGGCCATATGTACTCCCTTTTGTCCGTCTTTTCATGCTCGAATTATTTGGAGGTGCGGATGATGAAAAAATTAACTCTCAATGTGACTTTGGGGATTATCCGACTCACTGGGCAACAATGAAATGCAAAGTGGCTTTCCACAAGTTTGAGAAAGAAGGTAGCGAACAGTAGGAAAGTATTAGTGTAGTACTATTGAGAATATATTTTGTACTGGTGTTGGAAGAAGACGGCGAATGCAATTAAGTGGACAATGGGAGACTAATCACGAGTGCGGAGTGAATCAATAAGTAGATGGAATTTTATAATAGCAAAAGGTGTGAGTGAATGACTCGAGTATTATGTGAGCATTATTCGAGTAAATTGGCCGGTGCCAGGGTGTGCTTTATGCCTATTCAGCTCTCTTTCTCCAAAGTGGTCTCAACTGACGAGATTAAAAGATTTTCTCATCAACCCATTCTTCATGTCCGGGTCTCATCATCCCTTCCTCCATTATTTATGTCCACAGCCTTTCTCCTCGCCAAATGGGATTTATCACCGTTCCCTCTCTTCGCCTTTTGGAATATTTAGAGCCAATAAGTCTTCCCTCTGACCTTCCCCATTCGTCTTTCTCCGACCAAACAAGCCCATAAAATAATTCCAGCTTTTTATCCTCTATCAAAGAGTACGAACGCACACTAAACATAACCCTTCTTGTTGGTTGAATAGTGAGCTGCAAAAGATTCGTGAAAGAGGCAGCAAAACGTCCAATCTGTGGCCGTGCCTTTTATAATTTTGCTCTTGAGAGGCAGGAAAAGAAGTTGTGTAGCAGTCCAGAAAGAATGAAATGGAATAAGAAATTCCTCAAAGTCTGCTGTCTCATGGTTGTTAAGCATGAATTCTCGACTCTTTCATCGACTCTTATAGAAAGCAAATAGAATCAAACGACTCCTGTCTCTCCAAACTACAACATCCGGAAAGAAATGGCTAATTCATGCACGATATGCACCCACGGAACAAATTGACTCGAGTAAACCACTTCTAGCCAACTAAAAGAGGAATAATAATATAAAGATCACAGAAGCAAGCACAGGGCAGGCGACCCGCACACACACACAAACACGCTACTTATAATACTTACTTTTAGATAATACTTAAGGCAGCTATATGTTATATTCAAAGCCAAGAGTAATTTAGGGAACATTACATTGTGTGATTGTGAGTTGTGAGCAAAGATTAGTGGACAGAGAAAGTGGTTGACTGTCGTAAGGTTGAGAAGTGTGACACGACACGAGGACATCAAATAATAATCAAGTGACAGTGGGTTGCGTGTGTCCTCACAATTCTCTTTCTACTCCCATTAAATTTATTATTATTATTACATTTCATGTCATCCACTATTTATCTCTTTTGTTTCCACATTTCATTTCCTCAAACACATGTCCAGCCTACCTCGTCGATATCATTTTGTACTTAACCCGAATTTCCTGTCTGTCTGTGGAAATGTCAAAACAAAGCACAGATTAAATACACCTCTACATGTATATGTATAATGACTAAGCTTTATATTTATCCTACTTCACGGTGGACTGGAACAATGCAACTTGTAGGTTGACCAAGTTAAACGAGAGAGCAACAAGGGCAGCTGCTGCAGGCAGAAAGTACTTTGCATGGTTTTAATGTAAAATATATAATCACTCCTCGGATCAGGTAGGAAGTAGATAGAAAGGGGCTTTTAACTGTTAACTCTAAAACTCTAAAAATTAATTTCAATCTTTTACACACACACACAATGAGTTTTGTATTATTGTATCCTCCATTCCCCATACATTTACCACCACACGTTTAACAATTTCTGATGTTTAATTTCCAGTCCTTTTGTTCCTCCATTCATACATTAAAAGTGAGGAAAGAAGATAAGTATTGAATCAATGAGGGTTTCATTTGTAAAGGGGCACCTGCGTCATTTGAATTCTCTCCATTAGTAGAATAAAGGACAAGTACACAATTTAATATACCTACGCACATCCAATTATAAAGTTGGATAAAGTCACACCGTAAATAAAGAAATGTTCCATTTATTCTCGTGACTTTCCTCCACAAATAACGCATTATAAGAATTATTTGATGAATGTGTAAAACAGTGGCATGAGTTGGTGTGAAGAAGGAATTCTAAAATTAATAGGGAGTGAGGTTAGTGTAAAAATAATGATTTTGTGAAGAAGGAAGGATACATTGCATGGAGAGTGTCACCTGAGATGAGACAGAGTTTTGGCTGGGATGGTTGAGATTGAAGGAGCACCTGGGAGAAGTGGCAGTGTGGTATGGCCAATTAGGAGATGATGGGGGTGGGAGGAGTAAGAGAATGACGACCCATGGGCAGGGCTGACTCCGAGTCTCTCCAACGCTGCTGCTGAGCATACCACCACCACCACCACATAATAGAATGACATAAGGCATCTAAACTGACTATTACCTCAAACATCAAACACTTCCACTCCAACCCTCGCAACAAGTACACCTCTCACTAACTCGGTCCTCCAATTATCCCACCACTTAACAGTTTACACTCGTCATTATACCTTTCTCTATTCTCCAACTGTTCTCACGATACCCCGTGACTTTCACCCATCTCCTTATGGGAAGCCAGTGAAAGTTCATTCATATTACATGTGGGATCTCATCTCTTCATATACTTCATTGAGACATTTGCATACTACTACTAATACTACTGCGATTTTTTACATATATTCACTACTATACTGAGCATTGAGACTTTGGTCAGCATCCTTACAACCTGCGGTTTAGCCATTACGCACAGTACATTGTTACTGGAGAGGAAGCATATCTAATTTGTTTAAAGAAAGTGTTAAATAAAGAAGTGGTGTGAAGAAAGAGTGCAAATGGTGTGTATTGAGTACAAGTGCAGATGAATGTCAAATATGACAGTGAATGCGGTGCCCGGAGGTCCTCAAGAGAAAGCACTTGCTCCAATGGACTCAGTATTGGTGAAAGGAGCACCTCAGAGTATGAGACGAGCTCGTTTTCTCATAAATGATATTCTTTCGTCCGATAAAGACGACCCTAATAATAGTGACCTATCCCCCAACAACCCTAATGCTGAACTGCCGAAGGACCTCTCGTTCCATCGAAGGTCCACCTGTGGAGACTCCTCAGACTATGATGACTCCGAATCCATCAAAGGTTACACCCACTTTCGATGCTCTCATACATTTTTAAGCTCATCTCTCCCCTCCCCCTTCTTTTCTCTACAGACAACAAATCGATCCCCTTCCTCTCATTAATTTTTCCTCCAGATTACTCCGCGTTTTCTGATTTCTCATCGACATTTATCTTTCTATTTTCTCCAATCACGACAACCACAGACGGTCTAAATAGTAGATTAGCCTTTCTCAATCTCTCCGTTTCATTTATAATTCACCACTCTCTACAAGTTTCCTCTCCCCATATTATTAGTCCCTTGATTTACTACACACACACGCAGTACGAGCAAATAAATGATGCACAGGTAGCCACTTCCAAAAGTCAATTTGTGATTTTTGCACGCAACCGAAAGTCCAAACTCTTGGTTACTTATTGACAATCGTGTAGAACATGATATCATTCTGGGAATTTTGGGATCGTCATTGTCATGAAATCATTTCCAGGTTAGCGAGTCATTTTAACTAAAAAAAGACCTTCAATGTCTAGTCATTGTGATGTATTGTATGTGTAACATGAAAGTAACTTGGTATTGATATGTTCACATTATCCCACAGAATATTCTTAACTTCGCTTTACACAACTAACTAGCCGTTTTAGGAGAAACACACACAGAAGAATGTAGAATGTATGGAACAAGGAAAAATATCTTCCATTAATTACTGATCCATTTTTCAGTGTCGATTATCTCTAATTAATACACCAACAAGGGAATTTAGTATATTCTTCCTCATGTGTGTAAGGACACAAAGAACGTACAAAATGTTCATTGGGAGTTTGGGAGAAGTACACAGACCAATTTTAATTAATCAGATGAATTATGATTATTAAGTTCCCATACATGTCTACACCATTATGTCTCATTATGCGTGTTGTTCTGAGTGAAACGAAGCATTACATACACTCATACATTTTTATTTGTTCATAGCCGACCTCGCTTAGTTTTGTAAGCTTTTATTGAGGATTAACATTCACGCAGTATTCCCATCATTATAGTGACTACTTAAACATACGGAATTAATTTGTACATCCATTGCCATTCGTAATAGGGAAAGCATTTACGCTCACAAACCAGTTTACTCAGCTCCGAATAAACGACGACTTCTATGCTCCCTGAGATATTCCACAAGATTAGGTTCTCTTTATTTACTGCATTGCTCGTTTCCTCTTCCCTCCTGACATTATTTAATTCTTGTTGAAAGGCCCAATGAATGGAAACAAAGACTTGGGATCAACCAAATGATTAATAAGGTCTCACTTAATGAAGTAATGAGGGGCTTTATACAAGTGGTTACTCTGTCCTCGTAGTTTAATGTGTTGTTATTGCAGTTTGTATAAACGACGATGATTGATTTGCAGGGAGTCATAAGGATGACGATGATGAGGAGAGTACGCGAAGTGAAGGAGGAACGACGGTAAGCCACCACCACGACCATCGTGGCGTAGTCATCCCTGGCTCAAACAACCATTCCTCCATGTCGAAGAAGCAAAGGAAAGCGCGGACTGCATTCACAGATCATCAACTACAAACCCTTGAAAAGTCTTTCGAACGCCAGAAGTATCTCTCTGTACAAGACAGGTAGGCATGCTTTTATTAAGGAAGACATTCATTATCACGATCCATCTCTCCATTATTCTAAATGCGCTCATCCATGTAAACCAAGTAAAAAATGTATAAAAGTACAGCGACTAAGGAGCTCCAGTCCAGCGAGAACGAAACGTCTTGTTATGATTAAGATATATCTTACAATCTTAAAATGCATTGCTGGGTGCATAAGGATTTAAATGAGAATAGTAAATCATGAAGCGATGATAGAAGCAGAGACTGGGGTATTAATGAGTAGATCAAGTAGAGTCCGTGATGATGAACTTAATGGGAAGTGAATTAATTGTGAAATAAATTCATCACGGAGTTACATTGTGGCTAAGCTTACTGAAGCAAGAATAAACCAGTAATTATAATTAAGAGAGAATAATAAAGAGGAGCGAGGCTGCAAATAGCTCTTTTCATAATGTAATAATTATCTCACTCACACATCCAACGAATGGAGGAATCCGATAGGAGATAATTGCTCCCAGTTCATTATGATTTAATTGCGCATTGTAAGTCTACCTGTGCAATTAATTAAAAGGAGTATGTACAAATGGAATATTTGTATTGACAGGAAAAGGTTAAAATAAAGAAGCGCGACGGTAATAATTGCTCGTACATCTTGAGGAAACCCGTCATCATCGATAAGTGCAATTAAACTCGTTCACTCCGCAATCATAAACTTGTTCTCGACATTAAACCTTTCTGTACTGCTAAACGAGAGTTTCAATTATCTGAACCAGTTCAGGGAGACCAAGAATTAAGAGAGGTAGGAGAGCAGAGCAGGATGTTACCACATTTTTTTGCCAAGCCTTTTAAACCAGCCGAGAGTTTAGCAGAGCTAAGTAACAAATGACCTGATCATTTAAGTTGACATCGAGAGACACTTTATAATAAAATATTTCGATGAATGTTTACTCTCCTTAATTGGCATGGCCAAGAGTGTCGATCAATCATCCGTCAACCTTCTTGTATTTCAACCTGTGAATCTCTTAAGTACCTTTGTTAATATTGTTAATATTGTGATTTCAGGATGGAACTAGCAGCCAAACTGAATCTGACAGACACACAAGTGAAGACTTGGTATCAGAACCGCCGGTAAGTGGAATCTCGCTCACAACTCATAAATCATAATTAGTCCAGCGATTAAATAATCTCCTCATTATCCTACTTTATCTTTCCTAATTATTCAGTCGAGTTGCAGTTTTAAGATGTATTTTAATGTATTACGACACAACAATGAGAAAAGCAATTCAATTACAAACAAACACATAATAATATCTACACGAGTAAAATCACGCAATAGTCCGGTGAGTCCCTTCGTGTTGCATGACTAGGGATAATTGCTCGCCTAATTAACCCATTACAGTGTGCGCAGTAAGTTACCAAGTGAGAGTCCTGCCGATTTAAGCCTCATGAACTAATTAGTCGGTCACCTTTTGTGCTCCTCCTTTCTATTAATCAACTCTTTGCATGAGTATGCTTTCGGACATTTGAGGAAAATTCTAGTTTTTTCCCATCTTAATGACTTTCAATTTACGTCCTGTGTGTAATGACGCTAGACACACTGCTTATTAATAGCAGTAGCAGTACCAAACCTCGTGATTTTACCATCTTCAACCTCCCTTAAAACTTACATATTTATGTCTTATTTAACAATTCTGTACACGTAAGCGGATACACAATCAACTTATGCGAATTTTTGCAGGACAAAGTGGAAGCGTCAGACTGCCGTGGGACTGGAGTTATTAGCAGAAGCGGGTAATTATGCAGCATTGCAGAGGATCTACGCTGGGGCCCCTGCCCCTTCACCCTTTTCCCCCTGGGCCAGTTTCGACGCTGCAGCCCGTCAGGCAGCTGCAGCAGCCATTCCCAAGCCCATGCCCTACAGATACGACCCTAGGTGTGTAATCTCAAAATTAATGCTTTAATACAATGTTGATTAATTAAGTTCATCGTCAAAGGTATTATTACCTTAGAAGACTACATTTTTATATCCTGGAATTACATACTTTTTATCATATTCAACATGATACTCGTCAAGGTCGCCATCAATTTTTGCTTGTTAAGTAGCTTGTTCACCCAATTAAGCTGACTCCTACACACACCATAATTTTAATTACTTTGTCTGAGAAACTCTATAAACGTAGATTATTTACTGTTCACATTGTCTCACATATTTATAATACTCAGGCCAGGATGAATGAGGTACCCGATATGAATGATAAGTGTCATTAATTGATAATTGCTGTTGTACTTCAGATTGTACGCGAGTCCTTTCCCATCACCTGCAGTGGCGATGGCAGCAGCTCTGGCAGCCCAGCAGCAACAGCAACCAATTCTGCCCGCATCATCGTCGCTGCAAAGTCTATCGGCATTTTACAACGGGACCCACGTAGGTCGAGACCATCCCCCCAGCAGTAGTAGTCCTACAAATAGTCATTCCCCTCACAATGATGATACTGACGATAACCCATAGGCAAGTGTAAATAGTTCGATTCCATAATATTATAACTATTGAGTAGTAATGTACCGTCAGTTTCGCATTGCCCCACCTATTAAGCATCGCCATTGTTCCTCTCCCATTTACACACAAATATATATAGACATTAACACTTGGAAGATCTTGCCACCATTGTTAATTAATAATTTACTGCTTGGAAGTTCACTCGTCCAGTGAACAGTCTTCCATTCAGTATTATAAAACGGTTGAGTACGCTACTATTAACCAGCCCCAGTTATTAGAATAAGCAAAAATTGCTACATGCTTAACTCGTAAGGAATAAGGAAGCTACCTGATTTCCTTGAACGCATGCAAAGAAGTACATTGTAAGCGAAACGCATAATTAGTTTATCCAAGCTCAAGACCAAAAGCTAAGCTTACAGATTTTTAACTCCCACTTGGCAAAGGTACAACTAATTTATGATGAGACAAACCAAAGGTGTGTACTACTCCTCTTGTTAATCCCCATTCCCCACCCAAAGAGTCTTTTCTACTACCAACTTCCCCCTCATTTCCGTTGTAATGTTGTTTTAGTAATTAACCCAAGAAATGTCAAGTGATTGTAAAAAATGTAACCGCAAAGATGAAAAGGCACTCCTGCTCTGTATGATGTGTACATTTACCAGTTGAATGATAACCTATACTATTGTATTCGTGTGTGCCATTCACCAATACGTACTATGATACATATATACAACTATTACAACTACTGTTATCGAACAAATAACTGCATTATTATTATTAAATGCATTTGATCTGTCAGCTTCTGTTCTTAGGAAGACAATCTTACACTCAATAAATTTTATGATTGCAACGAAATCTTGTGTATGAAAATATGATTCACTCCCACACACGTCCTACATTTTTATTGAGGATTGCGTGCACTCTTATGGCTACTTATGTTACACTTAAATGAACCAAATCAGCCCAAATCAAATTCTGACATCTCATGTAATGAAGACTGATATGGCGTCCTTTAACTCATCATACAATCTCACATCTCGACTTTCATCTGAGATCATTATTTCCTTGTGTGAAATGAAGGGTGAAATGCACATTATAGTGGAGTTGCATGTGGAAGGAAATCAGTTGCGCTTTGTTTTTACTCTCTGAAGTGAAATAATGTGATCTTTTTAACTGTGTGAAACCTAATTAGGGCAGATATTAGATATTAGAAGTACAGGTAAAGAGAGAGAGAGAGAGAAAAGGTGAGACGGTGTGAATTTCTGGTGTGGAGGTACCTCCTGAGGTGGAGTCAATTGCTCGGGAGTGTCGTGAAAGGACGGCTCTGCAGGCTGCCGATGAGCCATTGACCACGCTAAAATCAAAATCCATTCTTTCCCCGAATATTATTAATAACGGTGAAGAAGAGGACAATGGAACTTTGGTGCATTTAAGAGAGAGAGAGAGAAGTGCCATAAGGCAACCTGCGATTGGAGTTTAATTACGAATAGATCGATATATATAAAAGAAGAATGTATCACCGGTATTGTTTCGGTGGGTGCATTGTGTACAGATGAGAATGGGACGAAGAATGGAAATTTCTCACGCTTGAAGAGTTGGATAATAGACCCCTGGTGGTAATAAATGAATCGTCCGTGTCAAAGGCCAAGTCGCTACTTAAGAGTGATGAGGAGGAAGCATTTCTTATGTGCTCTTAATTTCATGCTTCTTTATGTGTAATTGAACGTGGAAGGATCCGAAGCCCAATTCGATTTGATTCCTCAAAGGAAAACATTTTTTCCATCTTAGTCTAATAGGGATTAATCGTGCTGTGGCCGTAATGAACAATACAGTCTTTACACAATTTTTGACTCCTAATAAGCAAAAAACACCCGAGGATGAGGCAATTATGACCATTTTGTGTTAAACCAAATTTACAATTCGTCTCGCGTGGACTCCCCCGAAAATTAAACCTTCGCTACACAATCACGGGAACAATACTCACACAATAAGTACCTTTTCGATTTCCACTTTTTACTCTCGGTCCTCTCTTTCGTATACAACAATAAGAATATGACGATAGAAGATGACGGCTTTTTTCCTTCCACACACACCAGAAAGAAGCGGAGAAGCAGTAGTAGTAGTCAATTTTGTACAAATAGTATCATCATATTTCTCACCTTCTCTTTAATAGTCTCTCGCTCTCCTCTGATTACCCTCCACTTTTAGTTCGTTTTTTCACTCATTCCTTTCTCTACGGGTACATCACGTAGTCCATTTTATTCATAATCATCTCTTTACCTTATGAAAAAATAAATTCCGCATTCTTTCCTTCCAGTTTGACACTTCTTTCATCTCTCATCTCGCTCTCTGTACAAAAGAGCGTTTCGTTGCCCAATTACACACGATTGAGAGAGTTGGCTTTAAATATGAATATTTTAGAAGTACAAGCAGGTCGGGCGAAGGGAGTAGAGTTGTAAAACAATCAAGAAACATGTGTAGAATTGACTTTATAATATTTACAATGGTAATAGTTCGTTTACATCAGTTTATGATGGTCGAGAGAGAGAGGAGAGTAATAATTATAGTTTAGGTTAATGGATAGGCAGGTAGAAGGGATTAGGCAGGATGTAATCGTGGATGTAATCAGCAGCCAAGGTGAAAAGGGAAACTAAGATATCCCACAAAATGCTCTGTTGCATGTTTAGACTTTGACTCACAATTAGTTAAGTCATTCTTACGTGCTCTTCTTTCGTGTTTCCTCCAGAATCCACGTATTTAATTAACTCTCCTTCTCAAATGATTCTGATTAGCGATGTAGACTCACATTAGTGTCTCATCCTTTTCGTAATCAGCCCAGTTTGCTCTTCAATCGATCCAAATGATTTGATTTATTCGAATGCCTTAGTAATAATAAGGCTGGGGCAATAGAGCTTTGATTCAAGTTCTACTTAGTTGATAGGATAATCGAGTATGAGAGGTGAATCGTTGAATGATGCGTAAGTTTGATGGGAGATATCATTTAAGTATATAAACAATATAAAGGAGAAGGAGAGCAGAATTAAGAGTAGAGATGAGTAGAGATTGTATGAGTGTGTGGTGGTGCTATTTCATCGCAAGCATATTTGACCCATCACCACCACCAGAACGAGGAGCTCTCTTCTCGGATTAAGGAAGCCTTGATAAAGAGATGAGTTGTTTGTAGAAGAAACATGTTTGGATTTGACATGATGAGAACATCCCATTGAACATGGGAAAGAGTGTTGTGGCCAAGGAATAAGCATAAATAATCCGTGTGAGTGGAAATTGCAATGTGAACGCTACTTCACTCCTCCATGAAATATGGGCCTGAGCAATCATCATCGTTTCATCCTAATGAGTGTGGTTGGCTCCTCCATATAGTCACTACCAATAAAACAGATTTTTCGGAAATATTTCGCGTAATTGTGTGTGCTCGGGGGTAAGTCAATTAAGGGTGAAACGAGAGGCAATAAGCAATGTGAAGGAGGTTAGCTAATTGCTCTTGATTGATCTATGTAAAGTCTAAGACTACGCTTACAATCAAGGGCTCATCATTCTTCCCTCGCATACATACACACACTCTTGGGTAGTTGGGTGTATCTCGTCTCAAGTGTACTCACCTGACGGATGGGTGTTAAATGATGGAGCAGAAAATAGAGACGAGAAAGGAGGCTAATTTAGGCCGGAAATTCATTTTTATACTCGACTAATAGAGCGTTCTCCTATCACACACACACATTATATCATCATTAACCAACAACATTATCATTTTATTTTCTCGAGACGATGAAACAACATGTTACATAGATTACAAAAGAATATCATTCACCAGGAGTCTCTCTTGTTTTTTTACTTCACAGGAAACCTTTCTAAACCACAAAATTATAAGAGAGCAAGAGAGATGAATGATATGAGATGAGGAATCCAAATGCAATTAGACGTGTACATTTACAGACTATCATTTACAGCAGTGACCCTTTCTCATGTAAAACAAATGGAACAATAGCTCCTTCCAAATTAATACGAGGCTAATGTCTAATAAATTGCTGTTATTATTGGTCTTTCTCAGGCCACTTTTTTCAGCGTCATGCGGCGTACGCCAACTTTCCCCAAACACCCACGTAGACTACCTTTTCATTCTAAACATTCACCCGAATCGTCTTTTGTCTTCGCACTAGACGATGATACAGTTTTAATGAATATTTCATTGTCTTTCGACAAAAGGCGAGGAATATTCGTTCATGTGTGTGTGTGGATTAATGATAATAATTTAAGGATTTGTAGCTGGAAGAATTAGTAGAGTTTATTAGTCTTGGGAGGAATGCTTGGAGAGTCACTCTGAGCCTCTAATGAATCTTGACAGGTTAGGCCCATGGAGGATGTGTGGAATGTGCTCACACGATGATCAACTTGTTTGGAAATGGAAGAGGATCCCCTCCGTGCAGCATCAGACTGATTGAGGAGAGGGTCAGAAAGTCAAGAAGGGTTAAGGAAGGGAGAAACTTAAGGGGACGCCGTCTCATCAGGGATACTTTAATACTTTCATATGGAGTGCACTGATTCTCATGTAGGAAAGTCCAGCAGGGAAGGAACTCTGGTTTTGGGTCAAACAGATCTGTTACTTGGGAGGAATAAATAAATACATAAATATTATAGAATAAAATAGAGGACAATGAGGGAATGGTCTTGTGTAGGGTCACAGCGGAGTGCTGAGATCATCTCTATTTATTATGAATTGCCCTACGAGATTTTATAAAAAAGGTTTATTGATTTCCATGTGTGTACTTTCCCCTCTTCACCCTTCTGTGTACTTTGCTATTGCCATTACACAATGCGACCGCACTCGACATCATCATTTACTTTATTTATGTCCCCTTTATTGAACATGCAGTTTGAGGGATTCAAGAGTCCACTCCAAACTCTACCCAAAAACAACAAGTTGACAAAAGGTCGTCTCCTCGGAATATTACTCTCAGCTTTCACCACATCACTGCTCAGAGATGGGTGGCGATTAGGAGTTTAAGTGACAAATGTACATTATATATATACACTCGTTGTTTATGAGATGGAGGAAGGATAAGAAAACTAGGCTTTTGATCCTTCACGCTTACACAGTAGTAGGAGAGTGGTACTTAATGAAAACACGTAGTTGAAATAAGTTGCTACACTTGAGATGCATAATCCTCAAAAGAAGTAAAAAGACTTTTGATGTTCCTTATTAAATTAAGAAGATTAGGGTAGCAATTTATTAAGAGTAATATGAAGAGTAAATGAAGGCAAACATGTGAAGGTGGAGATGATAATCGGAGAAGGAAGGTACGCATAGAGGAGCGTGATAAAATCCTCATTATAAATGTTTGGAACTTATCTTCTGTGGTTTGTGTGTGTGTATGGAGTTGAGAAAAATACTTTGCTGGTCGATGATATCAAAGTTGGATGGATTGGATGTATATACCGAGCTGTTAAATTGTGAGCAATCAGAAGAATAGTGGAAAAGTAATTGTTGGTTGATTGTAACAATTAAAGCAGTAGAATGAGTTGTGTGAGCAGTGAAGCATTATCGCAACAAGTCAGGGAAAAGAGAATAATTCTAATCTGCGCGTCTGACTGACTGAGTAGTAAAATGTTTCTTTGAAAGGTCTGCATCGTAATCATAATGAGGAGGTAATTTACACAACGAATGAATGACTTGTTTAACCCACAGAAGCAACTTTTTGTTCCCGGACTCTCTATCCTCTTATCACCTCTTTCCATCTTCCCAGTTTAATCCCATCCTCATTTTTCGCATCTTAATCACAATTAACTTTTTCACCTCTTTAATGGAGGAAATGTGCAATTTCCGCTGTACATTTCCCTTTTCTTCATTAACCTTACATGACTAAATGATTCAATCGTTTAATTAAAACGACTACTTACATTCCCACATTCTTTTCAGGAGCTTACTGCCCTTCAGCTACTGACTAGCAAAAATAGTTCTGTGTGAATTCTCTAAAGTCTCCCGTCCGTCCATCCGTCCAGACTCCTCATCATCACCTTCAAAGTTGTTCTTGTGACTTCAGAAGACCCAGGGAAGGTTTTAAGAAGACAAATAGTAATTATTAGTTAAACGGTGAGCTTGAGTCTCATCATCGGAGTCTTCTCTTGTCTCACATGAGCCGCGACCAATCTACTTTGATATCTCATCTTTTTTTATTAAGCGTCCAAAACTGGTTCTTATCTAAACGGAGCACCATCGGACCTTCCTTTCCTCACCAACCTTCCCTCGGCATTCACTTTCATCACACTTCAACCGTCGAACTTGAACTTTTAAAAAACCACACAACATTGTTCAAGTAACTTGTAATTAATAAATGGGCATTATTTCATACCACGCCATTGTTTATTTGCGTCATCATTGCGCGATAATCTGCTAGTTTTGCAGAGAAATAAAAATAATGTTTCTGGGCTTAAAGGAGATATTACATTTCTCCAAGTGGGTGACAGAAAGAAGGAAGGAAGAACGGTAGTGTTTGAGTTTAAGTAGCTTTGAGCACTTAATCGTTAGTGAGATGGAGATTGGGCCCTGAGCATGAGGCAGTTTTTTGTAAAGGGAAAAAGAGAGACAAGATTTTCCCATTAATTTCACTCGCGTGTAGAACTCATTAGCTCTCGTTAATTCCACATTATCTGAGAGAGCCCTCACATAAAAAATTTCATCCAGTTTCGGATTACGAACAAGTTTCTGATGGCCTGTCCATTCCTCCGACTGACTCTCTGCAGTAGGAACGAGGCTAGACACTCTCAAAGACTTAATTCGATCCCCGTAGGAAAGACTTTCAGAAACCACAAGAATTCTCTGTTCGTTATTATCGTGTTACTCCTTAATGTCCTTATAATGACGATCCTTCGTTTCATTCACACCATCAGACCAACTCAACGTTATGAGGCAAATCTAAGTGAATAATAAAAACAGATTAGAAGAGGTAATAATACTTTTCAGAGTTATTCTCATTTAATTCCCAGCAGTGTCAACTGTCAACGTAACTATTACATGATCCCAGTGATCACGCTCACTCCCATGTAGCTTTCAGTACACACACAATGAGTTCAGTAGAATAAAAGTGGGAGAGCTTGTTAGAAGAGTAATAAATACGAGAGATCGTTTCGCCCAGGATGTGTCGCTTTTAGTTTGTTGTTCTGATGGTCGACTATTTCCACGAAACCTGTAGTTATGGGCAGACATTTTGCATTCATCGGATTCATTGTTAGTATACAAATATGAGGAAAACGTGAGATGATAACAAGTGACGAGAGCGAGGAATGATGGATCATAAAGTAAGTGGCAGTGTGGAATGAAGTAAATTGAAGAGGTTCATGCCATTGAATTAGTAATCCAGTGTGAAATCACCACACCACCACACGGCCAAGCCCTCTGAGTGTTTGCATGGGTTGTTCTGTAATGTCATTCGCTGTTTTACCTCTCAATAGACGGGATAGAATTATTCTAGAATTGTAGAATACTACACTGATTTGCTCCTCAACAAATGCAATTAGCAAGTGATATTTTGCAACAATAAATCCCACATGAATGAGTGACATATAATAAGGTCCATTCAGTTGTGCATTGTTAGAAGATCTCATTAAAATGTATATGTGTGTAGAGTGAAATTTGCATTGCGCTGCAGAAATTAGATTACCTATTCTTCAAGTATCAATAAGAGGACTCTACACTCCACTTAACTCTGACAGTCCTTGGACAATCATTTCATTACGATTTGATTGAGACATATGTAGGCAACAAGAAGAAGGGGAGGGGAGGAAGAGTAACAGCAGAAGTGCACTCAAAGTAAGCTAATTACCACAAATAAGGATCTGATTTGCTAGCTCATCTTTATTGCTTTTCTACTAAATTGCTTACGCTTTATTGCTTGAAGAACCCTACATTTATAGTTGTTACAATTAAGAGAGTAAACATCCATATGTACACATAGATTGGAAGAGATCATTTTGCGGCACAATGCTAAGAATAACCAGACTAGAGGGGAGACGAAGGGAAGGACTTCGCACATGTTGATGAGCAGTTGATTAAGGTCTGCGAATAAAATAAAAGTAGTTGGACCAGAACATCTTTTACACGGAGGAGATAAGTGGAGTCGCCATATCTTGTCCGACAATTTACTCCTCCACTTTAATTTTGCAAGCAGTTCTTGTTCTCCCAATGTTCTCTTATCCTCGAGGATGTGTATACGTATCTTTAATTGCAATTGCTTGTAAGGGAAAAGTTCTAATTGTATTTGAGGAGAAAAATGCAGCAAACATAGGTAACTCTATATATTCTCATAATGCAATAATTTCTCGGCTTTGTTAATCACAGCAACAGTTTAACATGCACACACGTACTGTAGTTTCCTAAGTTCAAATGAACATTGATAAAAGTGTATTTAGATTTTATATGCGGTTTTTATGGGGAGTTTAGCGGATACGTGTACACTCACACTTAATGTAGTAACATAAGGCAAGTTAATCCATTAGATCCAGCCGTTTCTTGAATTAAGCGATTGCACATTCCGTCTCTGTCATTACCTTTATTAGTCACGTCTGAGTTACTCTGTTGTTGCTAGAAGGCAAGTGTACTCTTCTTCTTCTAAATTCACAGCTTAGTTAGTAAATACATTATGCATTAATAATTATTATGTGTGCGGATATGAGAGGATTAATGGTACGTTCGATTCATTGTGGTTCAATTGATAACTTAATGCTTGTTCTCATCAAAGCCTGTTTCATTTCTCATCAAATTGTTGAATTGCGCAGGCACTTTACCTTGACTTTGGTTTTTTTTGTAAAAAGTGTGATAATTAAGAGCTAATTTCTTTGATTAATCCAATGTGAGAACGTAATTAACTTGAATTCTTCCTGCTCTCGAGGTTTCTGCACAATCTCCGGATTCATCTGAAACAATTTGAGAATTCTGGTCTGTAACATTAGTTCACGGTATAATGATGAAATGCCGACTGACCGAAGAACACTTCTTTCATCGAGGAGGACTTAAGCGTGTAAAATTTATAATGCATGACAAGGAAAGTGGGAATAGAAGGCGGAAAATGCCAATGATGGTCTGTGATTTTGCCGAAATCGGGATGAAGAGGATTATCCCTCAGCGGGGTAAATTGATATGATAATCAGATTCATCCTCCTGGTCCTGGATCCTCGTAAAACAAGGGAAGCCAGCCACGGACTTCCTCAAGGGGTCTTTATGCAGATCGCCACCGATCCGGTGGTGGTCTTAATTATCATTTCCTACAAAGTCCAAAATTTTGAGCCACAACTTAGTCAGCAGGAGTCTCTCTGACCCCTGCCATCCATTGTAATTGAGAATCTCTTCGATTTCAACCAAAAACACACCATTAGTCTCATCCCTCTCTCCGTGTCCGCATTACTTATTCTCCTTCCGCTATTATATAACAATGCATGCACTACTGGCTGCTGCTGCTGCTCCCTTCCTTTTCTTCACGACCCGAATTGTGTCTCGGGATACCCTCGGTGAAGATTTCGACAAAATGATGCACCCACACGAAGTGTAAAAGAGCGAGAGATTTCCAACAACCCGAATAGTTGGACGGAGGAATTTCTCGCAATAATAATAAGTCCAGAGCTCAGATATTTGGTAGAGACAGAGAGAGAGAGAGGAGGACCCGAGATATGGAGTGTCTAATTAGAAAGATGATGAAGGCAAGTCCTGATTAGAATGCTCGTAAATTTGCGTGTTTAACAATTGGGAATGGTGGAGGTATTTACGTGGATCCTTGCCCTCCTACCCACACCAATCACATTCCCTGAAAGCCTTTTACTAACTAATACCCCTGTAATTTCTCTCCAAATTCTTCCACACACCGAGCCATTAAGTGTTGCCCTCTCCTCCAGCCATCCCACCTCGCAGTTTATTAATGAACTTTAATTTTGGTTCGTCTCTCAGCTCCCTACTAACACGTTGCAATTATTTAGATTCCTCTGAAACAAATCTCAGCTCCTTATATGAACACTCGTTTACTTCGATGATGAGCATATGGACGATGAAATTACCAACATTCATTTTAATGAAGTCTTTTGAGGTCCATTCATCTGGCAGTTTTATGGCTTTTTTGAGACCCCTTAGGATCAGACACGCAGCACACACCTTATACCATTTCGATGTCATTAATAAATGACTCGCATTCCTACCATGAAATTCTGTCAAATCATAATCGCATAAATAAGGAGATGGCAAATTACCTGAGATGAAATGCAATCAAGTCTTTTCACTTTTACTAAATTAACGAAACATCTGCTGTATTCCCCACTTTGCGTTGAGGTAGTAATGAGCCTTTATCAACGTTATTATTGCAGATGTCAACTGTTACGACACTCACAAGTACTCATCTCCTCCTCCTCTTCTCCATCTTAAAAAATATTGTTTGCTTAAGCTTTTGAGTGCAAAATGCTCTATAAATAAAATTGGTTGTGATGACCGGTGATATTATGATGAAGGAAGGTGGATTTCACCAACATTAATCTTGAGAGATGAAGTAATGAAGCGTGTGTGTGTGTGGGGCCGAGATGGCAATTATATGAGGAAGTGAGGCATGAAAAAAATGTATGAATTTAAGGAAAGGGGAAATAGATTGATGATTGTGCTGACATTTTCATTAATACGAGGGAAGGAAAGAGTTGTGTCGTACATGAGTGATCTCCGTTAATGGTCAGCCAGTTCGGTTTTTTAGACGCACCCACATACGATATTTCTTTTCCGGTTCATTTGGAAATCATACACTGTCACTCCATCTCCTTCGATGGATGATGATGATGAAATGATGATGGGAAAAGGTGAAAGTCTCGGGTTGCCCCAAAGAAAGCACCTCCGGTTATGTCATGAATGAGTGCAGTTAAATGGGATGTGCTTCGGATGGGATGACAAACCACTCCCCCCAGATGCAAAGTGTAAAAGTGGAGTACCCCCACCCATTCAGACGTCAATCACTTGGCAAACTGAGAGATCAACGATTCCTCTACCCTCGGTCTCTGAGCCTCTCTACTAATCCGATCAACTAAATCTCCTCAGAAGTCAAATGTCATAAAAAGTAGTAGTGGTTCTTGTTGCCCAATCGCACATTTACTCGTTTCTTTTATCTGCGGATTAACTTTTGTGCCTCTAATCCTGGGATGAGAAACTGAATGTTGATGGGATGAAGGAGAGTCTGCGGAGTATGTGGAGAGTGTTTAGTGGAGTGAAAGTGGTCGGAGATAAATTATTATGCAGAGGCGAAGTTTCGTGATTTATGTGCGTTAAAAGTTTGGGTAAAAGCGTCGCAAAGTTGGTTTTTCGTCCCTTTGTGGGAGAGAGTTTGGTAAGCGAGTCCATAATCATAAATTAAGTTAAACCATTTCCGCGAGTGCAGAAAAAGGATCCGGTTGTGTAATGCAATTATGGGGGAAAATTTATCTCTCCTCTGTGTGTCCAAATTGTTGATCCATTAAGGCAAATGTCCTCTTTCATGAGCCACGATTCATTGGCCATAACAAATTCCTCTCCGCCTTTATTCTCCGTCCCTTCTTTCCCTTCCCAGAGAAAGCACACGCCAAAAGTTTAAACAACTCTCTCTCGCTTTATTCACTCACACACACTCACTCACCACATCATAGCTTAAGTAGGCTTAAGTACTCCTATGATTGTCACTGTTACAGCTCAAGAGAAATTCTTTTGAACGATCACTGGAATTTGGCACTCATTTTGTACATTTAAAACTCAATAAACTTCAATAAAGTATAAAATGGCACTAGTCTATAGTCTTAAAATAGCTGGCAGTATAGTATAATTTATCAGCTTAAGTACTAAGGCTCCAATCGGATTCTCTTCCAGCACTTCGTGTCTGGGGGAAGAGCTCCTCGGATCTCCTCCACATTTTCTACTTCTTTTCGCAACATTTCTAACTCATCTTCGTAGTTCTTTATCCAAAGTGCTTGTTTGTTCCGCGCGGTTCTCAGGGTGTCGATTTTCATGTCCAGGTCTGATCCCTCCAACTCCCGTTCAACTTCAGCTATCTTCCCACTTAAGCTCTCTAGGCCTTCCTCATCTGTATTTTGTAACAGCATTAAACACATTCTAACGATAATAATTGTTATACTGACTATGGAATAATATCGTACTGATTTGGTCGAGGTTGCTGAGTGCGAGTTGGATGTCCCTGACTGTGTTCAGGGCTCGTTGGACTTTGTCATATGCTTCCCTTGACTGACTCTGAGCCTCTGACGCCCTCTCTAGTGCCGTCTTCACTTGGGTGTCTTCCTCCCCGACTTTTCGCTCCGCCTCACTTAGCGTCTGTAGCGTCTCTTGTACCTTTCCTCCCAATTGGGACGTCTCGTCCCGAACACCACTTGCTCGTCGCTTTGTATCATCACATTCTCCTCGTACAGCATCTGCCTCCTACAATACAGAATTGTTTGCATGTACAGGTTATGCGCGGAAAAGCCTTCTCAGTGTTATTATGAAAAATGTCTTGGTTATTATTAAGTACCATTGAGGCTTTATCAGCGATAACCTTCGCTTCGTCAGCATCTATGAGAGCCTTCGATGCAGCGTCTTTTACGCCTGCCAAAGCTAGTCGGTTAGCCTTCGTCTGCTTCTCGGCATCAAATATCAATTGTCTGATCTCGGGAATACGCTGTTTTGCTTCCTGTGCACCTTCTTTACTCTGCTCCACGTTATTTGTAAAATCTGCAATGCAAGCATGTTAATCATATGAAGTAAAATGAAGCTCTGGAGTGCTAAGAAGTGTACAAACCTTGGAGTGTATCGTAGATACGCTGTGCTTCCTTAAAAGTGTTTTCCGACTGATTACGAGCTTCTTCAGCAGATGCTTTGGCCTTATCTAAATCTGCCAACAATTCATCTGCCATTTGTTGGTTCTTATAAGCACTCCCCAGCAACGCCTTTGCCTCTCGTGATTCCTCTTCAGCCTCTACAAGAAGTTGTTCTCGTTCCTTCAGCAGCTTCGAGACAGAGTCTTTCAGTGCCTCTGCCTCTTTCTTGGCCATCTTTGCCTGCTCGCGAATTGCTCCGTAGTCAATGTCAGGGAGGCTTAGGGAATACGCATCTTTAAAGAGATTCAACGCATTGTTGTACGCCTCCTTAGCCACATCCAGAGATTGCTTTGCTTTCAATTCTGTTGCTCGAACTTCCTCCTCCAATTGTCCAACAGAAGTTTGAAGCGACCGAGACTCTTCACTTGCATTGCGCTGCTGATTGATAGAGTTCCACGCTAAGTCATGCGCCTCCTTCGAAGTGTTCAATGCAGAAGCTCCAATCTTTTCCATTTTCATCGCTTCTTCTTCATGTTCATCAGCGAGAACTCGCGCTTGTCGCGCAAACTCACTCATGAGATTGCTTTGGTGTCCCTGTTGGATCGACTTTTCTTGGGCTCTTTCCAATGCCTCCTTCCCGTCGCTGTCCAAGAACCGCTGTGCATTCTTTAAAGCTTCTTGAGCTCGTTCTATGGTGTCCTCAGTGACCGTCAAATTACCTTCTGCGTCCTTCGCATTCTTATTGCATACTTGTACTGACGCCCTAGTAAGAAACACAGACAAGTTGTACACATTATTACATACAAATGATATTATATGATTTCTTATACTGGGGAGTGGGCAATTTGCATACCTAATTTGCTTGGCAGTGTCGTCAAGCGATTTAATCTTGTCTTTGAGCTCGTTGACCTTGTCGAGAAGACTCTTATCATCGCCACCTGTAGCCGAACGGGCATCGGTCCATAGCTGAGTCACTCTCTCCTGCACCTCCTCTAGTTTCTTTTCGAAATCAACATCGTCGATAACAGTAGGAGTGTTTGCAATATCTTCTAGCAGTTTCTCCATCTCGTTCAATTTCAACCTTTGTGCGTTGACAGCTTCTTGGATGAGATTGTAGCATGCAGGACAGTCCACACATCCTGCCTGACGGTTGAACTTGTTTTCCTTACATCGCTCACAACGCCGTCCCTCAACATTGTCGCGGCACTGAACATAAGAATATTCTTTTACATGCAACTTGATAGTTTAAGCGAAGGTTTAGGGTCATACGAACTTACAGGACACTGTCCAATGGGATCGCACTGGAGAGATAGAGATCCAACAGGGTCACAGTCGCATGGTTCACATCCGTCATCAGAAAATCCGTAGTGATTTGGAGCACACTCGTTGCAACTAAAACAGGAAAACACAATGTCAGAGAAGTTTAATTTTCCAAAACACTAACATTTGCCTCTTACCGTAGACCGACCACACCCTCCCTGCAGTGACACTGGCCTGTCCTCATGTTGCATGTAGCATTAATTGAGCCTACAGTGTCACACATGCATTCCTTGCAACCAAGTCCACTTGCCAGATCATAGAATCCATCTTCACAGACATCGCACTGTCTTCCTATTACATTGTCTTTGCATGGACATTGTCCGGTTGGCTGTTCACATACAAACCTCTCGTCTACACTGGGAATGGCTCCTAACAGGTTGCATTCACAAGATTTGCAATCGCCCTTAGGAATAGCCAGAGCGTCTCCGTAAAATCC
>JAQGAB010000289.1:0-32056 GCA_034696565.1 Isotomurus graminis | reverse complement strand
AAAACAATCCTTACTATCCAACCCTTGTGAGGAATAATGAGTTAGTCGAGGTAATGCCCATTCGCTTATAAGGTTCTTCAAGTTAGTCAAACCTCTACTAAACTAGTCTGGTTTTGAGGTGCCTTAAGAATTGCTGTGCCCGGTACCTGAACTACCACAAGTCGTGTGTGTGTGCGAGAAGCCTGTTACCTTTAGCCAAGGGATACAGAGTAGTCGAAGCATCAACATGACACAAGCTTTTGCTTCCTCCACCTCCTCGTTCACCAGCAACCTCCACACTTCATAAAATACACTTCTGCATATAAGAATATCTTATAAAATATGATTCAACAAAAAACTGGAATTTCCTCAGCTTTTATTCTACTCCATACAAGCTAGCTATAGAATAATTCCATATACTGAATCCTCAGTAGCATAATGCGTCTGGCTTTCCCATTGTTTGCTTAATCATATACAATTGTATTTTAACTCGCACTGTGTCTAAAATAATCCGTCATTGCCCATTACTCTACCAATCTTTATTAATTATTTAACGACATTTAAGATATTCACTTGGTCCAGCAGAATACCCAAAATAAACATTTCAAACAAATCGGCAAATGGGATAGTCAGCATATAAAGAACAGAGTGAAGGGTCGCATATGAAGTTTTAGAATGACACTGTTATATCCTGCTCACCGTTAGATAACGAAGACGACTACGTCGGACGATTCCATCAACGTATTACTGCACTTCTCAACACTCCAACTAGGCATGTATTCGGAAATCTCGTTAATGCCCCTCCGTTGGCCCCAGTCAATTCTTTCGCTACTCCGTCTACAGAAGCCTCAGCCACCGATCTCCGCATCTATGGATCCCCAATCACCTTTCACCACCTCTTGGTTTTATCCTAACAAATGCAGACCTATTAAAACACCCTTTGATGATCTGACAGCCATGCTATCGTCAAACCCGCATTCTATTTCTCACTTTCGCATTGGCCACCAACATCCGATCTCCACATCTCTTTTACTACACAAATATCCGCTCTGTATAAATATCAACTTCATCGACATCCCCTTCCTAATATATATCCCTTCTGACGCCCCCAATCTTTACTCTCTTTCATCTCTGTCAATAGAATTAATCCCAAATTACCCCCGTATAATAACCTCACACGCACATCAATCAACCTTAGTAGTAATGAAAAATACACTGATGGTACGTCTGTTCTACATTCCGGGTGACCTTGTCTGTCTGAAGTGGTGTGATGTTGAAACAGGGTAGTCTCGCAGGCTGTGAATGTCCTCCACGTCGACCCAGCAGACCAAGTAAAATACTGGGAAGACAAACCAGACGATTAAGGAGACAAAAAGAAACCCAAGGGAACAAACATAAGGATCAAGAAGACAAAAAAAATCATAACCGTATTTGTAAAACGCCAAATACGCTTGTGCTGTGCCAATATAGAATACAATGTGTTATCAGTGGTTGTACGCTATGTCTTTAGCGTCCACGAGGCCGACCATGCAAGGAGACATTCTCCCCGGGTGACATTCAGCGAGCATTGTGGAACTCGGAGCGTAGTAAAAATAGGGATGCGTACCATAAAAGGCGCACACTTGCTCAGAGAGTGGAATTGACTTTAAGTGGTGTCCACTGCGGGAAAATGACGCGGCCCTGCACTGCTTATCTGTGACATTTCTATTTGAAATACTGCACGAAAGAACACTTTCAACAATATGGCTCAGTAGAGACATGTTGTTGGCCCGTGATAGTTAACTATCTACTGCGCGACCTTCACAGGTCATTCACAGATTAATAGGCTGATGGAATGAGATAGGTAGCAATTGGGAAGGAATGTCGAGGTCGAAATAGACGTGGGAACAGGCAATAGCCACCACCACCACCACTATCATCTTTTTTACTCTCATGTAAAAAATGCTTCCTTTCTGCTAACTGGTTGAGATAAGATATCATGCACACCAATGCTACGATCCGCAAATCGAAAGCGTCTACAATTTTCACGATTTAAGATGTCTGAGTAAGTGAAATATTATTCGGACGTTATAATTATAATCAACATATTTTAATTATGTATTGTTCATAGACACTACATCTCATCTTCCGTACGAGTGCTTTTTGATGTCCAGGGAATACATCGATAATAAGAACCATCACCATAAGGTCACTCAGTGATCTTAATGGCATTAGACGACTGGAAACCCGCACATCTCTACTCCTGGACTGCATAACTCTACTCTTCATTCATTGGATACTTCTTATCTAAAGAGCTTTACTGCTCATACAAATTTATTTTACTTCTACTGATGTTTACCCTTTCAATAAAATCGTTCTATTCATCATGCAAAGAAAGCATTCACACATTGTAATTTCTTCACATATATAAATGAGGATCTGCTGAGGATGAGGACAGTCATAATCATGCATTTTGTACAATACTTCTACTTGATTGCAGCCTTCAGTTGTCTTGCAATGGCAAGCAACAAGCTCCTCTTCTAGAGTGACACCCTGGCAATCCAAAACTGTAAAGATTGTATTCGTATAAACGGGGAATATATTTTATGAACAATCGCAACCTACAGGCAAATCACAGTATCTGCTGGAATAGTAGAGCTTGGACCTTGCAGCTTATACTTTACAAACTAACATGATGAATGTCTTAAATACTTACAAAAGTGTGTACAGCAGGACTGAATGGTCGAGTACAGCCTTTTGGCATCCCAGCACAAATGAAGTGTCCGTTCCATCGATCTAAAGTGATGGATAATAGATTCTCCTTTGATAGGCAGAAACCCGGAGACACATTCTCTGTACCCAATTCAAGTTCCGGAATCCAAAACACACTTTCGTACTCTTCGAGGCAAACTTCGCAGTCATTGATAACCAGCCGAAAGATAATATGACTCCGGATGTACTATACGACTTTTCTCAGAAGGAGATTTACCCATAAGGTACACCAGGAACAAAAGTAATCCAAGACAAGTCATGACGAGAGCTCAAGTTCAAGTGAATAAACTTTAGGACATCGATTTACATCTCTTTTAAGTGCACTTTGTGCAATTTTGCGACAGATAAGATATATCCATATCAATACAGACTTTGCACTGAGTTAATGCTTATAATGCACGATTTAGATAATATTGCATGCGTTAGCTAACTGAAATACGCCGTTCTTATATGAACGCAACTCAAGCTCCCTCTCCACATACTAACAGAATTTATGTCCACCCTTCCACACACACCCCACCACCGACCCCCTAACATTGATAGGACACACAGTAAAATAACTGCGACATGCTGATACAACGCGTGAATGACCTGTGAAGGTCACGAATCTTGGTAGAAAGGGTACCCCGTGGCGGACATAATTCGTTGCCCACGGAAAGTTTGCCGGATTTGTTTCCTTCCGCACTTGCTGGAGGAACATATCCAGATCTTCCACGAACGTGTAAACTACGAACTGGAAGACAATCAACAGCAAAAACTCGTCGCAATGAAGACCAGAGGCCAAGAGACGAGACAAGCTCTCGGAGGGAAAGCTCCTAGGAGTCCGTATGGAGGCTAAGCGCCAAGAAGACAAGGCAGGAAAAAAAAGAACCCCAAGAAAATAGGACGTAAACCAGCAAAAGCAAAACCGGGAGAAAAATCTGCACCTGCTGCTTCGGGAGCGATTAAGTAAGTTTTATTTCATTAAAAAAATCTTATGTTTTTATGACAGCTTAAGTGAATTTATTACGAATACCATATAAGCAAATTCCTTAAATATGATCACCGATTCCTCAGATTCCTGAAGGTAAACTCAAGTTGTTATCTGGACTTTCTCAACAGAATCTGGAGCTTCCGCAAATATTTCTTCCACATGATAAGCCCAAGAACTAGGGTCATCTGAAATGTGTTTTTTTGCTTTATTTGGGTTGAGGTTTATTGTTCGGGACTGAAGTCTGTATCTTATTAGGTATAGTTATTCCTTTTGTTGTAACTTCATTTTGTTGTACGTCAGATTGCCTCATTTAGACTGGTTAAGCCTATCTACATAAACAATCTAACGATGATTGTGTGGCAACGATCTTGCTACTAATGCTGATAAAGTTCTAATGATTTTTACGGTGACTACCGTGTATGATAACCTTCATGCGGACAATTTCAACGCGCGTTATGGATCTCTGCTACGCTGTCTTCCATGGGCTGAACTATACCTCATTCCAATTCACTTACCTGTTGAGTCGGTAGCACACTGCGATTATGTGTCACATCTTGTGCGGTAAATCTCGTACTTATAGATCCAAACGGCTTATTCCAAGACTTGTATTATGAAAAGGCGCTGAAGCATTTCAAGGCTTGTAAGAAAAAAAAGAAGCTGCTTAGGTACATGAAAAAGTTTAAGGTAGATGACTTTAAGGTGGTAAAACCAAATAATATGAATTTAAATCATACGCCGAAGTCCTCGTGCACTAATTTAATGGATTTGGAGTGGGGTACGAAATACGAGCAATTCACGAAATCTATGGGATACTGGAAAGAATGAATCTTGAACAGATGTGGGAATTTTGCCCTAACTTGCTAGTTCTGATCAGAGCAAGACTCGAAATAAGCGCATGTAACGCCGGCTTACCCACGAAGAGATACTTTGATGCCAAACGAAAGTGATGAACGTTTTGAAGGAGATCGACAAATGGGATAGACGAAAAAAAATACCAAATTCTTCAACATATTAAACAACCCAGAAGTTCATTAATCGGCCGATGTCCCCACACTACAACATTTACGGTAACAGCCATGTAACGACTGCAAGGACAAAGTCGCGAGTCCCGACCAATGTACGGTTAACCTAATGTAATGAAATGATTATGCTATAAGAAAGGGTTAGAGGTGAGTGCCAATAATGTGTTACTTTATATACTACGTATATACCTAATGTCTATACCCAATGAACTTCTTCTGTAAGTGATTATCGTGGGTTTTCCCATTCTCACCACTCTCGCAACTCTCGTCCTTTTCTGAACTCATTAACTGTGCATGGAAATGCACTTCTTCCCACAACCACCTTCGCCCATGCATTCACTTCGGGATTGCATTGGCGAGGGGTGGCGCAATATCCTTCTCTTTTGAAGATACGCTCCGAGTATCTCTCCCTTTTACTCCAGTCAATCTCCCTTTCTTCCATCTCCTTCTTCACTCGGCCCACTTTTTTCATTGCAACTTTTGTGCAACGTGTGCAACAACTTTTGCAAGTTCAGATTTGGACTTTGTGTAGCTGAATCTGTTTTTTCCTTAATTTTCTATTCATTAATTGTGCTTAACAGTGCACCTTCCAAGTAATATTTAAATATGTGTTCCTTGTGCTTTAAATTAATCGTGCTTCGTGTCTCTTCTTCTCAACAGTTATTACTACACTTCCTCGTCCCCCTCTTCTACTACTTCTTCCAAGAATGTAAGTAAAGACTCTTAATATTATTCACTATTAATATTATCTTGTCCTATACTCATTTCCTCTGGGTTTCTCCTGTTTAGGTCCAGGTTGGTGCTCTTGCTGTGTGTTGTGGTGATGCTTGTCCACTCGAGCCCTCACAACTTTTGCTGGCTTTCTTCTAACGACTTCCAGCGATGTGTGCTGTGTCTGCGTCAACGGGGAACCACTTTCTTGGTCCGGGAAGCTGCGTTCCAACACGATCCGAACTCCACTTCCTGTCTCAAAAATGAGGATGCTGTTGCTATGTCTGGCTCATGGGTTGGGTGGTTTGCTTGTCGTTCCCGACAATGCTACTTACGACCCGATCCCATTTACGACGCCTTCTACGCCCCGACCGTTGTTGATTGCACCGGAAGTAAGACATCTCTCTTTCGTTAACTGATTTATTGTCTCCATCCTTCTCTTTTAAAGAGACGTCCCGTCTCAAAGGTTTATGTTACTCATGAGATTCTTCCTTTTTACTCCAGATGACAGCAAAGAATTGGCTTGGGAAATATTCGAAAATCGTCCCCACACCCCATTTGACCCGGAACCGGACACATCCTATGATTACAGTCTGAGCTTGGAGAGTGAAGACTTCTACAAGCTACATCGCAGTCCCCCTTGACATGGTCTTCTGACACACACACCAACCGTAAGTCCTCTTCTCCCGCACCCGTAGGAAATTACTACTTCAATACATCCTAAAAATTAAGCTCACACTCACTCCAACAATCAAATAAAATAAAAAAATTTGGTGGTCTAATAATTTTACTAGTGTTTTTGGTATTTTTCTTCTTCTATTCCATCATTAACCTATTCCCGAACCAAGACTGATACTAGTATTATCTTATTACTCAATACGTAACCTAAAGGTTCTTATTTTTAAGCTGAAGGAGCTGGAAGGTGAAGTGAACGCTAAGCGCTCTCCGCACCGCATTGCATCTCAATTTCTTCTTCCCATTCCATTGGTGAGGGCACAAAGCTTATCTCACTGCCGGAACTCATCCTTTCTCTCAATTTGATTTAACTCAATTAAATGATCCAAATTCGATTTTCCCCCAGTAAATTCATCGGAACTGTCATCACTTTCATCACCTTCATACTCGTCATCCCCAACTGATGATACCTCGCTTGAAGATGGTGCAAGTGGTGGAGAATCCTGTCGAATTAGACCACGGCTGTTTGGAAGGGGCCTACGCCAACCTCCTCTTATCCACAATGCCACTACTTCATCCATTCGAATTCTGAATATCCTCACTTTAAGAGAAATTATCCGCTGTACCTTCCAACAATTCTTGCGAAACTTTAAACACTACAAACCTTTCTACTCCCTTGCTATAGGAATTTATGACCTGACCTGGAATTATTAAGAATTCCAGTGGCTTCATTGGCTTCTGCCAAGACTTCCTTTGAATTGGTTTATCCAAGCAACCCCTAAAATAACATCTTATAAGTACCTGTTGATCAAACATATCCCAGTGTTTGCCTTCGAACGTGGGAAGAAAGATGTCTCCGAATTCCTACATTTCGGGATTATTCTCGAAAAAAATTAACCACTTGGGACACTGCAGGCAATCCTAAAGATTCCTTCGAATCCCTTATTAATTCAACTATTTCGTCTAACATATTAATACCCAAATGAACTACACTTATGCCAGACAAATTACAACTCACTTACTCAACCTCCTCGGGTATTCCATACATGTTTCATAATAAAATGAATGAAAAACTGAACTGGATGAACCAGTTTTAATTAATGTTGCTCCTTAATTGGGTAGCAACAGCAAAATCATCACAGAAACTAAGTCTTTAGGTTTTAACCTCGTCCTTATGTCGGGTGACATTAGTCTCCTATTCTGTGGAAGCTAAAACTATGTTTTTACCTACATCTCCAGTCCTTGAGTGACACTTAGGAATATTTAATCCCTTATGACCTTTGGGTCTTCACATCTTGTAAAAGATTTATTTTGGACATCTCTATTTGAGTCCCTAACCTAATCTATCCACAACTTAAAATTAACATTCATACATTCTCATTCTTCCTTATGAATGAAGACTCCTAGACATTGGGAACCCTCGGATAGAGTTGTCGGATCCTGGCAAGGTCGCCATGAAATGATTATGCTATAAGAAAGGGCAAAAGGTGAGTGCCAATGATGTGTTTATTCTTCAGTCTCTCTAACTCACAACAACTCCTTTCATTCCCACTTAAGCTACTTTCTATACTACGTATATACCTAATGTCTATACCTAATGAAATTGTTCTGTAAGTGATTATCGTGGGTTTTCCCATTCTCACCACTCTCGCAACTCTCGTCCTTTTCTGACCTCATTTTTAAATAGTTTAAATGCTCATCAATTTTAAATTGCATTTGCTTTACGCTAAGCAGGATATTCCTAGTATTATTTACTTTGAATACAGGCTCAATTGTATCCAAGCAAAGAAGCAACTGAACTCATATATTATATTGATAATATCAAACTACAACTAGCACAAAATTTTGAGATAAAATCGATAAAATTTACAGTTTTTAAGTGATCATTTTAAATTAGCTCATTATTATCGTCGCGTTAGTTGAACTGATTTCAGAGAGGTAAGAGTGTCCGTCGTACTTCGGACGATAAATGCCTGTTACTAATTAGATGACGAGAGTAGAAATAGTGTGTAAATATGATTCACGGGGAGAAATACTTATGAAACCTAAAGACAGGTATTTCATCTCACGTACAGTCATGTAAGTTAGAGAAAATATTTGCCCAAAACTGTCCTAATATCTCCGATAAAGTGCTAGGTGTAGTCGAAAGTGCTGTGCACAATGATGGAGTGACAACTGACAATCGGGATAAGATCAATAGTTTTTTCAAGCTGCTGGTGCTCGTTTTGAATACGCAGGTTCCTTATTTGATTATGACTTCACTTGCATGATCAAATGGATTAAAACCTACCTTAACTAACATTAGCCGTGTTTGTGACCCTACTAAGTTTCTTGTATTACTGCGTTTGAAACCTTTTTATGTGTTGGTAATCTAAAATTAGCATATATATAGCGCTTTTGCAAACTAAAAAGGGCACAGTAAGACCTCTGCCACGAGCTTGTTCAACTATTACTAAGGATGAAACAAATTTGGTTATTTCGAAGTTGACGATAAGACGACCAGAACATGCTTCTAAAGAGCCGCAAACCTGAACAATTAACTCTATTGGGACAAACTTCATTATTCCATTTTTGACCGACCAAGGGATTTAACTAGGCTTTAACAATTTTTTGTTGCAATTTGTTTGTTTCTGTCTGTTGTTATTTAAAACGACAATAGCTGACCTATTCCTTAAAAATTTCATAAAGTTTGATATAACCTTATTTAAAAATATTCAAAGCCTGACCGGTTAGAATTTTAATATTATGTTGCTTAGAAAGGGAAATACATAGTTACTACCGAATTTGAGGATCTATGGATGCTCTTCACCAGAATACCCTGCACAACATGCTTTGTTTTCACAGAATTTGTTTTTCAGTACGTTAATCGTATGACGGCTCTAAAGTATAAGCTTATGTACACTGAAGACGCTCACTCACGACACCCTAAGTAAATACCTATCAGCTCCCCTGCCCATGAGGATGCTGTTCTTTGGGCTCTCAAATCCCGTGAATGAAAAAGCCTTTTGTTTTTCTCAATTCAGTTAAGTTCCGTTTGCACTAATATGCATCACTAATACACAATAAATATTGAAAAGTACGTATTTTAAACCTATTCAGAATCTCAACAGGTGTCGGTATACTATTGCATTAGTCCTAAATCTTCTGTACAATCGATTCATTATGTTATTTAACGACCACAATTATCATAAACAATAGCCTTTCATGGTTATTAAATCATTGCAGCGTGCCTATAAGAACCTTACGTTTCCAGCTACGAAATCGCAAAGGTCGAACTAATAAACCGGGCGAAAGTCATGACATTTTAAAATAAAGATTCGATGCGCAATCCATTATTCTGTATGCCACTTTTAGTTTGTTCTCAACGCATGTGTTAAAACATTTACTCCAAAATTGATTAACGACTTGCAACATGCCATAGGCTCAACTTTACTTAGCCTAAAGTAGAGTGCTAAAGGCAAAGTAAAAAAATCACTACAGTTACACGAAAAATTTAAGTGTGGCTAGAAAAGGAACAAAACCGTTAGAAATCTGTAGCTCCATTTGATACGACCAGCGACACACTCTTGGAGAATCATGTTCTAAAATATCTCTTCTAAAAATAAACCATTTTGGCTTGCGTAGCACTGAGTATAAAATTCTCGTTATACGCCAAAAGATATTTGATTTAAATACAGATATGTATTTAAATTATTATGAATATAAACTCGCTTCTGTTTACACATACATTTGACGTTTACCGTCACAAAAAGCAAAATACATCAAAGCAAAATAATGTTTGCTAGGTTATCGCAAGCATATGCATCCAAGTTGGCCATACTGTGTTTAAAGCGAAATTAAATTCCGATCCCGGTTCATCAAAAACAGGGAATTGGCCTGCTCTCTGCTTCATATTCATTTGATGTCGCTGTATTGGCCTGCGTCTATGACTAAATTCAAATTGTGTGGACGTGGAATAATACAGAGAGAGCAGTTAGATGACCCAATTATTTAGTTAGGCAAATTTTAATTGTAATTTTAGTGCATGATTTGCGATTAACAAGAAGTAGAGACATGTTAGCATATTAACCTTTTAAATACACTGCAATTGGCGGGATAAATCACAATCTCGATAGTCGAGTAATTGTCTAAGAAGCTATTGTCCTACAATCCTATTAAGCTTTAAAAGGTTCAATAAGTTCGAAATTAAGAAAGATGACATAAATGTGTACCAAAAGTTACAGAAAGCCTTAGCGTAAGAATTTGAGAGTAGACATCATTTAATGCATTTCTAAAGGACGGTCTTATATTTATGCCGGAGTACGTTCAGAAAACATGTGTCGTTGATCACGTCAAATGGAGCTACAGATTTTAAACAGTTTCTTGTTTTGTCCCTTAACTAGCCTCACCTAAGTTAATCACCTGCAAGGTTTATATAATTTTTCTGAATTGATGAAAATATTGAAGGAGTAGTTGTAAGTTTGTATTCTTGAAAGCTTGTTGAGTAATTAGCTTACCGGAATCTTTATACGAATTGCTAACATTCACCAACAACACTCTTTTTGACGTTGCATCTTTTAATTTTACGTAAATATTGCACTTCGGGTCATATTTTGGTTATATTATAATTTATAATAATAGTTGATTATGACTTTGTTTGTTAAACGATTTTAATATATGAGTTTTTTGTAAGAAGCATTTATTAAAAAGAACATAAAACAGATTTTTCTCATTCCACATATTTAATGTTGGTCAATAATGAAAGTTCTGATTAAAAATCACACAAGGGAAAACACATGAAGAAGCCTGGAGAGAAAATCGAATTTCAGGTGTTAAAAAGTTTGTTGTTAAGACGGAGGGTGAGTAATAATCATTTTATAGCCTGTCGAATTAGAAGACGCACTTGTGGGTCTTTACTTCTTTGAAGTTGCAATATTATAGAATTTAGTAGGTTTTGATATGTGTTTTGTGTATAAAGAAAATAAGATCAAGCAAATTACCACACAACGTATAAATTTATATATTGATGTGATTGAGTTAAATGTGTATTTCCTAGCAACTTGATTTCTTTGACGATACCTTATTGCCTTTGTGAATTCGAAGTCTTGTGCATTGTAGGCAGTTTTATATTATAGTGATGTCTAATGCATGTACTCGTAGTAAGCTCGTCCTCATGTACTCTTTAAAACTAATCATTACTTACAGTTAAATATGAATTAAAGAGTTCGTTAGTCAAATCTTAACATTCTAATGTGTTTATAAAAATAGCTTACTATTATGCTTTTTTCGCCGTGTTAAAGATGATAGTTTCCAAGTTGCAGCTGAATCCTCCAACTCTGCAGACTTATTAATTTGAGCTGTTAATTCCAAATAATAAAAATATTGTCATTATAAAACACTATCGTCATATATGTTCCTATGAAACAATTGCACTTCGTTCGTCAGTTGGTTGATTTAAATGATAAGAGCCTTCTGTTTGCAAACTTTGTTTTTATGAATTGGCCTACTAATTTGGTTGCAAGGAAGACAGATTCGAATCACAATTTTGGTATTTGTTCTTAAATACTTTCCTTATCGAATTATACTAATTACTTACTGGAGTAGTAGTAGAAAAAGCTTAATACGCTGTAGAATATTAGTATTTGCATTTTCTCATCTAGCAAATCTTTTTTTAATGCATCAAAAGCCATCGCTCGAAGCCTAACGTTTGTGTTAGTTGTATGAATGAGCAGTCATTAAAATATCTCAACAATTAGAATGTTATAATAGGCTACTTTTGTCTATTAGGTGTCATTTTAATAAAACAAAGGCCATCATCCACTGACTATAGTAATGTTGGCTAGTAACAATTTGACGTCCAATTTATTTGTCACTAGTCACAGCACAAATAAAGACTCATATTTCCTATCTAGCCATCGACTTAATCTACATACTTCCTATAAAAAACTCTTAACGACGCGTCTTAAAGTATTCTTACCTTCATAGCCAAATCTGTCCACCTCTCCTCATCCTTTTCCTTCGGTATTGAACTAATTCAAGCCTCCAAGATTCCCTGAAAATGTCCATACAACAAACAGTGCACTTTACTTGTCATTCGCCTACCAACAAACCAAAATTCAGAGTCTTTTGTCTTGAACAATTTAAAATACGACATTCGCTCGCTTTATTTCGAAAAATCTTCGTAACTCTAGTGGTTATTTTTCGATCTCCAGCCTCTTAATTAAGATTTATTAAGCACACACATTATAAAATGTATTGACTCTCTGTACAACAACTCCAACTACCAATCTACTCCAATAGTATTACAATAGTATTAATACTCCAACTGATTTATCTATCAAGCACACACGACACATTTCATAAAACTCAACAACCAAAAATACTGAAGTATATTTATTACTCATCTCACCAGTTTCGATCTTGTTCCAATCTCAAAACTAAAATTTAATAAGTTATCAAAAAGCCTGTAAAATACTTCAATGAGAGTCTCTTCCAATTTGTAGTGCTAAACTGAGGATGCAATAATTATCGTCTATCACTTCGGGAAGGTAGAGTAATAAATTATGATAGTTAAAACTATTTGAATATATTAAACGTCCTAACACTACGAAACACGCCAAGTGTTTAGTAGTGTTAGTTAAAGTAGCTCTTAATGATTAAAGCGCGTAATTGCGTAATTTTCTTACCCGAAACTGCAAGGGGATCTTTAACATTCCCCAACAATACACATTTTCACTTTCCAGCTGTTAATTTTGAATAAATGTTTTATTTCGGGGCATATTTTGGTTGCACAATAAACGGTGTTGATAATGACTTTGCTTGTTAATGAATTTTAATTAATGAGTTTTCCGTTTGAATTATTTTTTAAGCAGACAGAATATTCATAGATTGTTTTTAATTCTTTGGTAGTTCGAGATAAGTAAAGTTGAACTGGACACTGTATGACTGAATCGCTACAAAGAATGTACTGATAATTAAGCACACAAAGGAAGGAAGATGAAGGTGCTTTCAGTTAGGAGCAAATTATAAGTGATTAAAATTCCAGAGTTTTATTCAGTTTGAGACTGAATAGGAAAAATTCTTTGGCGTGTAGAATCGGTGGATAAACACGTGTGGAACTCGTGATCCTTTAATTTGCGATAGTCCAAAGATCGGCAAGTTTTGGTTTGAGCCGGTACAACGAAAATAGGACAACCTAACTTCACTCACAACATATTACAAATATATATGTGCACATGTTCATTGTATTCTTGTCTGCAGTAGTTTGTATTCCAGGATAAAGATTTGTCCATCAAAGGTTGATAGAAGATAAGGATATTTGTATAAGGGAAGCAGAAATGTGCTTCAATGATACAATGCAGAAGTGTAAGTTTTATTTAATGTAGATTATCAGGTGTGGATTTATAAGTTTTATCAGTTCGAAATGAGCACATAAAATTGTCACTCTGCATGTATTCTTGTATATGACATTTTTAAGATACACTTATGTCCTTCTCTAAAATACGTCTGAAGGGTTCTGAGTTCAATGTTTGATTCTGTACAATCTCTTCGCCATTTGAGTTCTTTGAAGATTCATAGTTGCTCTTATGACTTTTAAGAAGTCTTGTGTGTTGAAAGGAGTTATACATGATAGGGATATTTAATAGCAGTAATTGTTTTAAGCTTCGTTTATCGATTGATTGAACCAGCATCACCTTCATCAAAATCCATGCTGCTATACGTTTGATTAGGATTAAAGAATTATTAGTTAATGTTAAATGAGGATTAAAAAGTGCGTTAGTCAAAGCAAATATTGCAAAATACCTTATAATCCTTTTTCTGACGTGTATTCAACTTGATCGTGAGCTGGAGGTATCATCACAAGCTTTACTGGTTTATTGTTGAGCTATGAATTGCAAAAAATATATTATAAGGTCATTATTAAACATTATTGTCATATATTTTCCTATTAAAAAACTGCACTGGAAACTATCATGTGGTTGGCATGAATGTTCTATTTGCTTGTCGTATTTTAATGTATAGAACTGGTAAGTTTCTTGGTAGCTCTTAAATATATTCTTCATGGAATAGTTTATAGTAATTGTAATTGGAGTAGTTATAAAAATTAGCTTTAGAAACAGCAACGAAGTTATGAAAAGCTAAAGCTACAGGCCCAAAGTTTGTCTAATTTGTAATAAAGAGCAGATACTGATATCTTATCAATAAGATTAGTGTATAAGACAAGGTTTGTCTATTAAGCTTCATTATAATAGGCCTTGATAAGCAGTAAGGATGCAGCAGTCCTATCAAAGTGTACATGCTTAAGTTTCTTATTTGTTCTTTCAAGTAAGAAAACAATATCGTGAATTCATACAATGTTTCAGTTTGCATGGGTTTACAATATTTAAAAATATTATATCTAGCAATGCTATTCTTAAGGCATTACATCAGCAAATCCGTCTATAAAATCAGAAGTACTTTTGTAGACAAAATTCAAAGAACTTCACCAACCTGTCTTCAATTTTATTTTTACATTATTTCAGCCTGAAAACCGTTTCAATTCGTACTTCTTGAGTAACTTTTACTTCATGAATTGGTAAGCTAGTAAAACCTAAATAAGCAAATTACTGTTCTGTTGTTATCTTTGCAACGTTTGTTATAACGGAAGAGTTACATAGAATATAATATATGTAAGGTTCTAGCTAAGTAATTGAAACAAAAATCAAAGTGCTGAGAAATGACAAATCCAAATTATCCCCTAAAGCCAACATGCCTGTGTCTGAGTTATATGAATATCGAATTTCATGCACGGTACCAATGTAACTAAAATTGAACTTTAATCGTATTAAAGAGATTTTAAAAATCTGAGTATTATAAGGGTTATAAAAGCAGTCTGTTACTGGCCACTAGTTTAAAATGACTTCTAAAGATTAACTTACCAGTGTACCTGCTTATCGAGACACCAAAGAGATAAACAACATTCAACATTTACCACCAAAAGTTTTACTTTCCGTATGTTAATTTTTTTAAACTGTTGAACAGTGTGTTGCAGGAGCAGCGGTATTGATGATTAAGTCACTTGTTGAGGGACGTTAGTTGAAGTGTGTCGTTTGAAGTATTTGGTAGCTAACAATACTTAAATATCTTTGTCCTGAGGTCACTAATATTTAGAGTAAAAGAGTTTGAACTGTACATGTAAAGATGAGTGCTGAAGATTCACTGACTGCTGAATCTCAATAATGGTGGTGATGCTGATAAGAAATCCCAGGAGGGAAAGAAGATGCAGATACTTTTAGGGAAAGAGCATCTTCAAGTGACCCAACAACCGGTTTTTTGTAAAGAATTAGAGATATCAGCAGTCTTTCAGTGTTGGGTAATATTGTAGGATGAACACTTGTTGTTCCTGGGGTCCCTTTGGTTACATTCCTCCAGGTTGATGGGTGTTGTTGTAAGCCAGTTTTAATAAGAAAAAGACTTGATATGTCACTTTGCTTATATTGCCTGGATATACTACATGGATTTTGTAATCAATCCTTGTACGCAGTAGTTGCTTTATGCATCAAAGATTTTTATTCTCACAAGTTCAGCAAAGTTTGATAATCTTGGACGGTACAAGAAGAAGAATATGCTTAGCTTAAGAAAACCTATGAATGAAATGACATTATTTGTACAGGGGAAACAAAGTTGTCTCGAATAAATAAAAGACACAAATCCATAGTTTATTTGGTTGATCAGTTTCTGTTGTGAGTTGTGAGATGTTCTATTTGGTCTTCAATTTGTGAAAATTTTAAGATTATGCTTTTAGTTGCCTAGTGTAGGTTCAGTTTAAGGTATGGACAGTGAAGACTCCATTTGGGGTCACCATTATGGGTTAAAGTTATCTGTACATGATCCCACACCATTTCAAAAGAATGAGTTCTAATTAATTATTGTGTCTTACATCATCTAAAGTTCTTATTTCTAGTTGTATACATTACTCAGTAACGATTTTTTACATACCTAACATTCAAATAAAGACTTCAAAAGAATTAATTTACTAAGTCAGGATTTATGGAATTGTGAATGTAATACAAAAACAATATTGCTCGAAACTTAGCAGGGAAGGACATTGCTTACAATTAAATATTTAAATCTATTCCACACTTCTACAGGAATAATTGGTCTACGAAGCGTTTATAAGTGTAAAGCCATGAATGAATTTAGATGAAGATAAGTACATATCATTTATTTAATGACTGGTGACTATAATTTCGATGAGTGTTGGAGAGAAATCATGATTGGAGTAGATGAATGTGTACAAGCAGATGTCCACATATCCAGTTGGCAAATTTAATGCTCTGCTTCAAATGGTGGAGATGGGTTTTATATATGCAACATTTGTATTAACTTGGATATACATGTATTGGGGTATGTATGGCAAGAATTGAATGTGATTATTACGGCTCAAATGGTTTTTAATTCATATATCTTTGAATGTGTAATCTTACAACTTGGGAATATCAAAAGTCTCCTTATATAATGCAGATTAAACAATGTTAAACAATACGACTGAAGGACGGGCGACAGTGGAATTTTGGACTTGTAATATGAGAATGTAGAGCAGTAAAATACACTGTTTATGATCAATGGGCAAGGATGATTTGGCGTTATCGACCGCTTAATATGGATTGAAATGGAACCCTCAAGAACGAGACAACCGTTTCCATGCTCTGATGAGCCAGGACTAAAATCTACGTTTGAAGTTAATATATTAAAGGGAAGGAATTACTCTACTTTGTTTAATAATGAATTACTGGGATCGTAAATTAAGGGTAGTTGATTAAGTACAGGAGTTGAGTTAATAGTTCAAGATAAGTATTTGTTTGCATTGGTTGTGAGTGACTTTACTCATTTGGAAGTAGTCTTCAGTTCCTAGGATTCCTATAAGAGTATTTAAGTATATTAAGGCTTAAGAAGGTGTGAATTATTAAATATCTGCGGTAGGTTTATGGAAGAGAGGATTTGGTAAAAAAGGGAGCGTTTAATTACTCACGATCAGTGAAGATCACAGGGGAAGTGTTTAGCAGAGTTAGTTCGTATTGTAATACAAGTTATCCCAAAAGGAAGATGGACTCTGTGGCTGTTCTAAATTAAGGAGGAGCGAAGGAGAACTATGGGGTGATTTTGTATAAGCAAGATTTACTGGTTTACTTGGATGGAGAGATTTCCGAGCAGTTGAGATATGATTCTACGGTAATAAATGCTTAAGGGTTTAGAGATGAAGGGTATTTAATAAGGGAATTGATAGGACGTGATTGCACACGAAGTAGCCCATCAGGACTGTGGAAACCTGGTGACTTGCAAGTGGTGGTCGGACTTGTGGCTTAACGAAGGGTTTGCAACGTACATGTCTCATTTTGGAGCTGAATGGACAAATCCAGAGTTCAAGTCAATGGAGAAGATGCTTAATGAGATTGTGCAGTTGCCTATGGAAGTGGATGTTGGGAATTTGTCTCATCCTTTGAATAATGAAGCGTGGACTCCTTCGGAACTATGTCAGATGTTTGGGTTTATAACGTTGTGTATAAATTAAGGGGGAAGTACTGTTAGTATTGCTATAATTCCGAACGAATGAACGAAGTTGTTTTCCACGTTTGAACTGGAGTGAAGGGGGGGGAGGGTGTGTGGTGGTTGTCAAAAGGTGTGTTCCCCAAAAATGATACCCAATCTTTGATCGGCATATATCCGGTGAGGTCAAAATTTTTCACACACTAACAATAAGCCCAGTCGGGACTTGCAGTCCAACTTAAGGAGTTAGAGCAATAATAACAATATTGTACGGATGATTGAAAGTTTCTGGACGGAGGTAACGGTGCAGAAAAGACTGCAGTATTAACTTAAAGAGATGTGAGTTTTTTTTGCCGACGAATTAGGGTATTGTGGTTTGATTAATGGGCTTGCATTGTAGGGAATCTGGAGCAGTAGATCGAGATGATTAAATAAGGCTGTAGATGAAGATGGTCGGTTGCCTTTAGAAGTACTGTGTAAGGGAGTGTGTACACTTGGACTTATTTAACAGGTGATTAGGTGTTGTGGATTGGTAGAGATTGGATATTTCTTAATGTGAGGTTAATTTGGATTTAAAGAGCCTTATAGAGATGATGGAGATATTGAGCTTGGATTGTGGTACGTTCCAGTGACGGTAGTGACCCAAGAAGCTCCTAATTTTTTAGACAAAGTTCCTGAGCTTTGGTTAAAGGATGATGAGGTGTCTACTTTGAGAAGATACAATACTTCCACGTGTGTTATGGTTAATCAAGATGCTACAGGTATGCTTAAGTGTGGGAGGCAATTGGAAGAGAGTTATAGAATGTTAAAAGGACTTAATACTTATGTATTTATTAGACGATTAGGTTATTACAGAGTATTGTATGACACCCAATTGACATCTTTAATTAAGAACCAGTTGGATATAAAAACGCTGTGATAAGTCCCTTAGGTCGAAGTCAACTTTTGGATGATTACTTTACATTCGCGTTTAATGGTTAGTTCCTTAAGGATTTGAGCTGAGAGAGTACGTTATTATGATTCATATTGGAATGGATTGTTACAGCAAAAAGCAAAACAGGAACCGGTTTGGACTTTACGTCTGAATTAATGGCGCAGGATGATTTCACAGTACGGGAAGTTGTGTTTACGCATTTGCAAAAGAGTTTGCAACTATTTAGTGGAAAACAAGGGGAGGTTTTAGCTTTGAGGCTATGTGAATTAAAAGAGACGGCGTGAAATGAAATAATTAAGCAATTTAGAATGTGTGTAACGTTAACTTAAAAACTACGTGCTACCACTTGCTGATATGGCTTGATTCAGTGAAATCTGATCTAGGTATGCTGGGACTCATCTTACGAATGGCTAACAACCCAGTGGGACGGCGCTTGGTATGGAATACTTTGACACAGGGACTGGAAAAGTTAATTGACGATATAGGACGTGGGTCGGTGGTTCCAGTGGTAAATTTTGTGAGTACGTTGGCTACTTTCCACAGGACACAAGAAGAATTTAATGCCGTAAGTTAGATTATTAGTCTTAGGGATTAAGTATGGGACAAGCAAATAGTTTTCTTTATTTATATTGTAGCTTGGTTGATTTCTCAGGTGTAACTATTTATCAACTCCTTAAATGTACTGCAGTCTGTGCTTAATCAACTACACATATCTTTGGAGACCATTCAAGGAAATATTATGGATGAGCGATTTCGGGAAAAGATATATTACGCTAGTTAGGTACTAACAAGATGTCTTACGACAGTTTATGACTCATGAATATTTGTACGAGTAGAATAAGGCTGGTGATGATCATCATTGATCAACTTCGGAATACTTTTCACTAAATGTTGGAGAGAAATCATTATTAGAGTAGATGAATGTGTACACACATGTTCATCCAGTTGACAAGTTCAATGTTCTGCTTCTGCTTCAACTGGTGCGGATTGATTAACCTAACACTAAAATAAACAGACTTCAAAAGAATTTACTAAATCAGGTATTTACGGAGTTTTTAATGTAATGCAAAAACAATGGTGGTAAAATCTTAGGAGGGATGGACATTACTTACAATTAAATATTTCTTTCTATTCTAAACTTCCTTATGACATTTACACTGGAGTCGTTGGTCTGTAAAGCGTTTTGTAAGTCTTAACCATTCCTATGGATTTAAGGAGCGAAATTGGTGCAGATTACTATTTTAATCACAACGGTTAAAATCCAACAAAATGAAGCTTTAAGATTTAAATTGGTACAAATTATGGGCAAGCAGTCCATATAAAGAGAGTATAGCAAGAATATTTGTACGAGTGGAATAAGGAGGGTGATGATCATCATTGATCAACTTTGGCATACAGTTCAATGAGTGTTGGAGAGAAATCATTGGAGTAGATGAATGTGTACACACATGTTCATCCAGTTGGCAAGTTCAATGTTCTGCTTCAACTGGTGCGGATTGATTTAATGCATGTAACATTTATATTCCCTTATCATATCATTATATTGAGGTATATGCACATTATATATATATATATATTGCAAGAGTTTCATGTGATTTTTACGGCCAAGATGGTTTTTAATTCATGTATATTCACACAACTTGGATGTGTCACAAGTCTCCTAATTACACAATGCAGACTGCATGTTAAACAATACGACTGAAGTACGGGCAACAATAGAGTGGAATTGTGAACTGAGAATGTAGAGCATCAAATTAAACTGTGTATGATCGAAAGGTGAAGATGAGTTGGCGTTATCGACGGCTTATTATGGATGAAAATAGAACCCTTAAGGGCGAGAATATTGTTTCCATGCTTTGATGAGCCAGGAATTAAGTCTAGGTGTGAAAATAATGTAACAAGAAGAGAGAACTACTCTACTTTGTTTCATAGTGAATTACTGGGATCGCAAGTTAAGTGTAGTTGATTAAGTAAAGGAGTTGAGTTAGTAGAGTTTATGTGTTTGTACGGTAGACTTGGGGAATAGACATGTTCGAGATGTGTTTGGTCCAAGTCCACTGATGCTTACGTATTTGTTTGCATTGGTTGTGAGTCACTTTACCCGTGTGGAAGGAGAGTGTGTGCCTAGGTTTCCTATAAGGGTATGTATATTAAGGATATTAAGGACTGATTAAGGGAAGCAGGTGTGAATTATTATTAAACATCTGGGGCAGGTTAATGGAAGAAAGATTTGGTGGAGAAAGGAGTAAGTAGAACTTTTAATGAAGTGAATATGATATTGCTTGAATTGTTTCATGGATTGTATTTAGCTCGACTCGGCAGTAGGATCAATTCCAGTAAATTTTGATCCAGGTAAGTTGGAAATCGTCTTGTGAATGGCTAACAACCCAGTGGGACGGCACTTGGTATGGAATACTTTGACACAGGGATTGGAAAAGTTTATTGAGGATGTGGGACGTGGGTCGGTGGTTCCAGTGGTAAGTGTTGTGAGTACGTTGCTTACTTTCTACAGGACACAAGAAGACTTTAATGCAGTAAGTTAGATTATTAGTCTTAGGGATAAAGTATAGGATAAGCAAATAGTTCTTTATTTGTATTGTAGCTTGGTTGATATCTCATGTGTAACTGTTTATCAACTCTTCAAATGTACTGCAGCCTGTGCTGGATCAACTGCACATACCTTTGGAGACCATTGAAGGAAATATTATGAAAGAGCGATTTTGGGGAAAGATATTTGAAGCTAATTGGGAACTAATAAGATGTCTTAAGACAGTTTATGAGTTGTTAAAGAAATGTTATTCATACTTCAATGGTTTTATAGGTTTATGACATATTTAAGTGGATTACAACTAAAGTAACTAACTTTTAAGTCTGGAATGAAAGAAACAAAGTGATTGGATTAATGCATAAATAAACATACAAGGAGTTCGTTTTTGTATTCACGCAACAATGTTATTCTGGGTGTGTTGCACATATCCAAAAGAAGATTTATTAGGCAGTCAGTAGTGGCTTTAAATAGTTGTAGAATCGTAGGTCTCGTAATTAAGTAGTATGGATGCATTACTCTGAAATAAATGGATTGAAGTGATTGGAACTGATTTTGCATGTGTACACGTGAGTTTCTAATTCCTATTCCGTCGTGATGAGTTGGTCAGATTGCTTCAAGAAACTTATCAACTACTCTGGGTACTTCTGCAGCCAATATTGTTTCGTCATTAGAAGGAAATAATATGCTGGACAAGTTATTAACCGCAGTGTCCCTCACTGCGGTTGGTTCCTCCAACCAAACCTACTTGATGCCAAGTTACAATAGGATGAGAGATGATAACACTGAATTGGGCGTGATTGAAGATTTGTCTTTGGAACTGTTTTTCCATGTGAAGGGACTCCCTTTAGTCCAGCTTGAAATTGTTACTTGGTACACAAACCAATTCCGCATAAAATGAGATACATTGTCTTGTGTAGAATTGTAGTGAAAGAAGAATGAAGAATTTTATTGTAAACGTTTGGTCTTAATGGAGACACGCTTAATATTAAATACTTTGATGGTTTCAATAAAAAATAAAATATGCAGTTGGTTAATCATTCGTTTATTTCAAGTAGCCAACTTCCTACAAAACAATTTACGACAGTTATTAATATGAATCATTTTTGTTACAAATATTGCGCATCGCTTCAGACTTTCTTTACTTAATAAAGAATATGAAGATATATTACTTTTTAATTTAATCTGCAGGTTTACTAAACGTATAAGAGGTTACTAAAATTAATGCAGCGTTCTGAATTAAAATGAAGTATTTCAATGAATATCTTATTCATATTAATATTCGACATGAGTGCTGAATTTGGGTAGTAGAATATGACTATTTAATCATTTAACAATTATTCTTCGATGTTTAGATTTCTCATCGCTGAACCTTAATACCTTTTAGTCTAAAGTGTTTACTGCATCTTAGAATTAAGTTTTTGTAAACAAGAAGCATAATTTCAGTTTTCTAGAAAAACAGTTTGGCAGCCAAGGCCATTTTGACTATCAGCTAATCATACAAAAGTCTCGGAAGTAAGGAGAGATCGTGAAGTTGCTTCTTAGCTATTAATTAAAGTTACAAAATCATAAAGTTAAACTAAAAATGTCAAATACGTAGGTTGTAATAATGAATAGATATTAATATACAAACAACTAAGTTTTGAACAAGAGGCAAGCATAATCTGTTCACATTTTTAACTAGATTTCTTTACGAAACGAATAATTAATTTGGTTATCCTTGTGTCATTGCATTAAGTCGTCACATAAAAGCCATTACACTAACTTACAATACGTAACTCCTATTCAATTATGTGGACCAGTCTTTAGTGCGTCTAGTAATCTGAAGTTATTAACGGCAATGGTATTAGGCAAAAGGAAAAGATAAAATAAACTTTAATGACTATTACAAGCGATTGTACTACACACAAAACAGTAGGTTCTACTAACAGGGATAAACTATCACAATACAGTTCTTCCTTAAATAATTCAACCACTGATATTCGTTATTACCGACAATGGAATAATCAGAGTAGGTAACCTGGTATTAAGATTTTGGGAACATAGGGTAAACTGACAATTTTTAACTTCTTTTTATCCTTTGTCATAAACTACCCTGCCCATATTAATGTATAAGGTAGGAGATTAAGTACACGTAATAAGCGATGGCGAAATTTCTCCAGACGACGACAAAATAAGAGCGCTCAGAGAAATGCCCCAACCAAAAAATAAGACACAAAGTAAATCTTTCATTTCTAGTGCATCTTGGTTCCGAAGAATCATCAAAAACTTCGCTGAAATAGCTCAACCGCCTAATAATCTTCTTAAAAAGTCAAATGGATTCATTTGGACTAAAGAATGCGAATCATCCTTTCAAGCTCTCAAGGAAGCATTAACAACTCCGCCTGTACTCGCAATGTTTTACCCTGAAAAATTTGTCCACATTTACACCGACGCCAGTTACATAGCACTTGGTGGAGCTGTCATCCAACCAGACGACTCTGGACGCCCTCGGGTGGTACAATACGTCCGCCGTTCACTTAAACCCAACGAAATGAAATGGCACATTTCTGAAATAGAAGGCTTAGCCTTACTTTATTGTCTGGAAAAGTGGCAACCATATTTGAGTGGCCGAACCAAAGACACAACAATCTGCCTTGTTGATTGCAGTTGTCTTTGTGCAGTTCAACACATCCGTTCACTTAAAAATACACGCTTAGCTAGATGGTTAGCACGCTTTCTACAATATGACGTCGAACTACGCTTTCTCAATGGTGCGAAACATCCTTTAGCCGACAGCTGTTCACGAATCTTCGCCGAATATCTTAGCAAACTAGATTCAACTATACTCAGTCGTGAAGTCATCACCGAAGAATTAATGACTGTCACAGACTTAGGACATCGAGAATTCCTTGTCCAACAGCAAAAAGCTGATTCTTTCTGCACTACAATCAAAAAACAACTTACTGGACCCAAGCCACCTCCTTATTATTTTTTCATAGATAATATTTTATGGTATAATGATTCAATATCAACAATACATCGACTAGTTTTTTCAGCGACGCTTATTCCTTTTGTATTCGATATTTATCACAGTTCAATACTTGTAGGACATTTTAGTGTCCTAAGAACCTCCAAGGAAATCGCACACGCTTCTACTGGAAATCAATGCTCACTGACATAGAAGCATTCGTTCGCAGTTGCTCAACTTGTCAAGCTAATCAGATTCGCACAACACAAGAATATGGAACCGTGCAAAATCGTCTTATTCCAGACTCACTTAGGCACATGGCCGAAATTGATCTCATTGGTCCATTCACTCCAGCCATAAATTCAAAAGCCCAACATATAATTGTAGCGATTGACTTTCTCCTAAGATTTGTCGTCACCAAAGCAATTCATTCAGCAAATTCACAGAAAATAATTAAATTCCTTGTCAACGAAATGTATATCCGATTCGGAAGTCCTTTTTTCATTTTATCCGATAACGCAAGTTACTTCAAATCGTTACTCTACGATTTAATATAACAATGCTTAGAAACATCTACTCAATTCTGTACTCCATATTCTCACGGTCAGGTAGTCTCATAACGAGCTATTCAATCTGTTAAACGTGTACTTCGTCACTACGTGTCAACAAACCAAGATTAATGGCAAGAATTCCTACAAATTGCTGTAATCAATATCTACACAACCTTCAATTCATCTATTAACTGAACTCCTTACGAATTCCCTTTTGGTTTTGTCGCACAAACACATATAGACGCTCGCCTCAACTTACCTGCAACTCGGGTGACATCCGAATTTCCGGACATTTAACACGCGTACGTGATACTTGCAAGTTTGAACACTTATTTGCTCAAGAACGTTCACGGAAGATTTTCAACTCCCATCACAAATTAATTGACTTACCCTTGAACAGCAAAGCCATGAAAAGCTTTCCTCGTCTCACAGAAATTGGAGGCTCACGATTATTCACTTCGGCACTTACAGGACCATATACAATCATTGGCCATCCTTCAGATGTCAACTATACAGTCAAGAAAGACAAGCCGCCGCATAAAATTTTAACTACTCATGTCAAGCGGTTGCGCGTTCATTACGCGAGTCCCCAGCATTAGTCCCATTTGCTGAGGATTCAGACGACCAGCCAGACTTGGAGAAGAACGAAAAGTAACCCGTTCTTTTAATTACAGATGAATATTTGGATCTTCCTTCTCATTTTCAGTGTTCCTTGCCTTTCAACCCCTACAAACGTTCATCCTATAAGCGGTGTATATTTACGATACACCGAAAGCTTCATAACATATAGTGAATTCATCTTAATTCGCTTCCCTATCGCCGTCCGCTTTTCTAACCCCGAACATCTTTAACATGAAATGGCACTATGTGGATGCCGAACCTGGACCCCAGTATGCTCAGTCCTGAAAAACCTTCCCGATCTTCGTCATCTCTTTCTTTCCCTCAACAATATCCGTACCAGTCTGGATTGGTTATGCGATAGGAAAGGGCAGGAGGTAAGTACCAATGATGAGTTTATTCGTCAGTCTCTCTGATTCACAACAACTCCCTCACCCTCGTACAAGCTACTTTAAATAGTACGTATATACCTAATGCCTATACCTAATAAACTTGTTCTGCTGGTAATTAACGTGGGCCTTTCCCACGGTTTAGACCAGACCCAGACAGTACAGTGGTAGTGCCACAGTCTGGGCAGCTGGTAGTGTGTCCGAATGGAACTCTGGGCTCTATTCCCAGAGTAGGTCTGGGTTTTCCTTCTTGTAGACGATGTAGCTAGGCCTAATCACGGAGATCCTAGCTATTCTAGGGCTAGAGTTTTCCACACTACACACGCCGCTGGTGCGGAGATCATCTATCCTGTACGGAGGGGCCTGGGATAGGTGATCTCAATAATTAGTTAAAATTTTCATCTTTGTCATTAACATCTGAATAAAGTGGTCGCCCCGCAATAATTCATTCAATTGGATTCGGTTGGGCGTTAAGCCACCAGAGCTTTATTTTTGGGCCTTTCCCACTTTCACAACTCTCATCCTTTCTTGACCTTATTTAATGGGTATGGGAATGCATTTCTTCCAACAGCCTCCTTCGCCCATGCACTCACTTCGTGATTGCATTTGCGAGGGATGGTGCAACATCCTTCTCTTCAAGCAATACGCAACGCGTATTGTACAACACTACCCCGATACAAATTCTCTCCTTGGCTGAAAAGCTGAAAAGTGCATTCTTGTTAAACTTTTCTGCTGACAAATTTCGGAGTTTAGATTTTACTTCATGCAAAAGTGTTTACGTGTTCAGTGATCTTTTCCCTATAAAATAATGAGTAATCCGTATACAATTATCATTACCTATTCATTCTACATCTACTACCTTCCTACATCTACTTCAACTTCTTCAACATGTAAGTTCCATATATTTACCTTTTATCATTTCCACTGTATTTCACTGATATCTCTCATGTCTTTTCCACGTTCCGGCTGGCACTTTCATGGGGATTCTCTTGTCAGTCGATAGGCTTGATAGGGATCAAGCCCAGCAGCCCTTTTAACTATCGTTGGCCGTCTTCGGCTTGCTTTCAGTCCTAAATCCGATGTCTCCGTCAACGGGAAACCATTTTTCTTGTCCGGGATGCCGCGTATCACTTTTCTCGCAACACCACTGACTGTCTCAACTCCCAAGACGCTTTTGAGATGACGGGTCCCTGTTTTGGCTGGTTCGGGTGTCGAACACGACACTGTTATGATCCAATCTACGACTCGGTGTACCCACCGGCAGTTGTGGTAAGTTTGTCTGATTATTTCTTTCCAAACCTCCTTCTCTTTAAGGAGGACGACTCGCCCGATGCATGAATCACATGTACCAGGACTAAATTGTTTATTAATTGTTTCATTCTTTCCAGTTCACAGTAATGAACTGCCCTTCGAGAAGTTCGAGGACCGCCCTTTTTGTTTCTGACCGATCTTCTGGCTGCTCCTTTTCCCCATAATGGAAGTGACAATAAAAGTGAAGGTGAAAATAAAATACTTTTTTTTTAGTCTACAGTGTTGTAATTAATAATATTGGCTAATCTAAAGTACATACATCTCATCCATTCGACAAATAAATCCAATAATTTTGCAATCCGAATACTTTTTGTATTGGTTTTGTAGTTTTTCATCAAACCATTAAGTATAGCAGAAAGCATAATTCTATTCTTAGCAAACTAACTATCCTATAGGATACCATCGTTCCCTCGGAAGTTGCAGTTTTCAGGAACATGCTCGAAAATTTACCAAATCTTGCCCTTGATTCGTAATTGGTTTGTTTCACAATGGTATCAATGTCTAAACCCTATGTTCAAAATTACGGAAATGTCAGAATATAATAGTTTTGACAGCCTATCATGTTGCCATGCTATTACATGCTAACATTCAAAAATTATAGAGGCTCCTCTTGTGTGGTTGCAGTTTATGTCTTCAAGTTGATGGATTGATGCGGGATCATCTTTAAGTGCATTGTAACACTCGGTTGCTTCGCAGTTATACCCTACAATAAATGCAAGGGTGCTAAAACGGCGTAAGCAAAACGCAATTGAACCGTTACCAGGAATCAGAGTTGTAGATCGTTCGCATAAACGCCAAGGAAATGATTATTTACTAAATGGTGTGTTTTGTTGTGCCCAGCAGCCGCTTAACATTCGACTTACAATCGACACTTCATTTGCACTTTACCCGGAGAACTTGACGATAGACACAGCAACATTCGAAGTATGCAAGACAAGATCTCTCTTTCCCTAGAATTTGAAATAGTTTTATGAAACTTAGTTAAGTTAATTCAAGCATGCATTATTGCTGATGCATTGCAAACCACTCTCCACTCTTTCTTGCTTCACGAGAGATAACCTCTCACCCTTCACTGCCCACTCATCCACGCTTGGGTTACGCGCGCCTCGCTTCTTGAGATTACCTTTCTTAATTAGTTCAAACAATAAGCTATATAAAGACCCTCGTATTAATTAACCTTCGTAGTTCGATAAAGGTATTAAATAAATCCACACATCTCTAGTCATAATATCACTCAATTCTTTTCGTATGAATCCGAATAAAAGTACTCCAAATTAATACACAGATCTCCAGAATTTATTCATTCTCCACATCTTTACTCCCGAACTCCATCGCCATAGTTCAAATTAATTGATATAGAAGTTTCACCTTGAGAATATCTCAAAACATAAAATGGTTTAAAAAATTGAAACAGCAGTTCTTTACAACAACCAGATGTTCCACAATGCGAAAAGTTCGATTAAGCATAATTGATTGTATTTTTATTACTTAATCTTAGTCTGTTTCTATATGTAGTATTAATATTTTTTCTTCTTTGAAGGATTAAATTCCCAAACGAAAGAACAACGATGAGTTCTGGTCTACACGGATACACGTAGAAATGAAAGTACGAAATCAATGCTAAATCATGACTTTAAACAAACTATGATAGGAAGTTCAACAGGTGGAACAAAATAAACCTATAACGCGTAAAGCATATGATGTTTTTGAGAAGAAGTTAACGTACGTTAAGAAGTATGAAATTGAGTATAATTGTATTACGTGTGGACAAAGAAACCATTATACTTATATATTAGAAGAAGATCCTAACTTGGAAGTTTATCAAGATCTAAGAAACTTCTGTATTACGCGAGAGTTTTCTGATCTAAGAGATTATTAGCCAGGACATTTCGAAGTACCTGACTTATAAAATGCAAATGTTAAGTATTTTATGGGACTGTAAAACTCATAAACTCATGTTCCTTTACGTCCAGTTGTTAACTTTGGATATCACTCCTTCCGGGACACGTCACTCAGATCATCCATTTGCTTTAAACTAAAACGTAATAACTTTTGAATTCTAGATCAAATGCATTGTGAATTAAAGATTTCAAATTCTATATACTTCTATAAACTAGATGTTAGTAAAAGAGAAATGACTTAATACACCACTTCTGAATATGAAAAAGCTACTAATTGATTTCGTTTTTGTATCTGGAAAAATAGTTTATTATTTGTGTGGTATTTTTCTGGATACGTTACTCGTTAACTGCGAGTGGTTACTATCGATTCATATTTTAACGGCTGTAAAATTGCCATATTTTACCTTTGAACATTAAATTTTTTAAGTTTTATATTTTAGTACTGAGTTAACCATATAGTAAGCAAGTCCATGGAATTCAACTATCACGCTAAAATGCACTGCTTGATCTCATCACAGTAAGTCAGCGGTACGCTTGAGCAAGTCTAAAAGGATATGATTGTTATGCTTCCCTGCATGTGCCTTACCTCTTTGATCACCCTTTCCCTTCCTACTTCTTTAATTGCCCTTATTCTGTACATTACGTCCAGTCATACTTGACTTGATCAATTAGTTAAGCTAGTAGGTATATCCTCAATATAAATATACGATGAACATAAATGAAAAGAGTCGGCAGTTGGGAGAGACACAGATGATAAGCGAGTCGTTAGTAAGACGGAAGAGACACAGAGACGAAAACGAGAGTAATAAGAGTACATTTTGTGTGTTTATTAGTAGAGTTTAGAGTTTACTTAATTCGGATGTTTAATAAATGGCGAGATTAAATGCGCCCATCGTAACATAAATCTCAAACGGTCTTAATATCATTTTATTTTGTCGTAGAACTCCACCAAAACGTTTGCATGGTGCGTTATCGGAGAAATAGATTCCGATGCGCTCCGACAGACAATTTCAGACTAATAAATCGTTTTAAGTTCACAAAGTTTTTATAGAATTTCAGAAATTTTGAGTACATTTAAAGCACTTGCACCGCTTGTGCTCTCACTCTACTCGTCTCTCTTCTCCGTCCAAACACAACCCCGTCCGAAGTAAAGTCAGTCCATAGTGTACCTGTGAAGAATAAGAACACGTAACGTTTCAACTCCGACCCGGTTTGGGAGAGTCACCGACCTGAGCCGTAATGGCCACCAAAATTGTAAGATCATTCCAGTTTGTCTAAGAATTCGTAGAGTTTAGAGTTTACTTAATTTGGATGTTTAATAAATGGTGAGACTAAGCGCTCCCATCGTAACTAAAATGTCAATCGGTCTTTATATCAGTTTAATGTGTCGTAGAACTCCACTGAAACGCTTACAACATTTCAGTGGGGGGAGAGTAAGTTTATTGTGCAAACATGTGCATACCGCTAATAAAGACATAAACTGAACAAAATCATAGGAAACACTGACGGTGTTATAATAGTAAATGTATTGCTCCGCTCGGGTTTCTTAAAATCTGAACCAAAATTTACTATTTTTTACTAAGCACACTATTTCTGTGTGTTTTCTTGTGTATCTCTGCAATTTTGGTAATAATCGAAGGACAAATATTTTACCTACGTAACCAACTGAAATCTAAGTGATGATCAATTGGGCTGATCGATTAATGTACATTATCACGTAAAGCAAATCTGCATGTTTGTCGCTGAGTTTTTTTTCTTTCAATATCAATATTTCGTGGATGCGTGCACAAATGTACCTTATTTTGAATTACTATATTAAAAACTATGAGTACTCTTAGTTGTTGATTATATAAAATAAGACTTAATTACTTTATGGAGAGCTCACCTAATTTTGTTTACTAAACTGAAGGTGCAACTGCCCACAGTTTAAAATGACTTAACCTATTTTATATTTCGCTAGACGTACCACTACCTTCACTCTATTCTGCTACGTCGCTCTTAACACCCGTCATAACAAGCAGCGTAGACAAAGTATACTCGAAGACTGCCTACTAGCATCTAGCTCACGTTACTTTGCTACGCCGCTCCTCTCTCTCATCCCCACAGGCGCCAACATTTGAACTTTTACCAATTTTGTTTAAATCCATCACTTTTTTACCATAATATGGCCCATTAAAACTATTTTCTAATATTATCGTAAGCAAGTCTCATACAACCGACCAATAACTGCGATAACAGCATTCTGAAACATCGACATACAACAATTTAGTGTAGTTTGTGTTTTCTGTTCCTTTAAAGACTTTCATCAGTTGTGTGCAATGCAATAGCGTGTGATGTGTGAAGTCCCATGTTATGAACACGATCAACGTTAACATTACAACTGCACGTTCTTTAAATTCCATTCTATGGACCTACCCGAAAATAGATTAAATCCCAACAGTGCCATACAATGAGGTCAATCCTGCCTTATCCGGCCAATTCAAATCTATACTGTCTTCTAAAGGACCCAACAAACATTCCATAATCTGACAGTGTCACGTTTAGATATACATGTCCGTTGCAAATGGCCCAGAGGGAGTTTTAAGGTTAAAAACACGTAAATTGCCTTCCAAATGAAGAGTGGAAGTGCTTTTTTGCTTTAATTATAATACATCATTCGAAACTTTGCCTGCTTGAGAGTGTTAGAATTTACGAAGTTAATTTATAATTATGACGAATTATCAAGGTTACTCGCTTGAAAACGAATGTTTAACTCTCGAGCTATAGATTGTGTAAAGTTGTTTCACATCTTGTCAAATTATGTATTTTAGGAGGTGTAACTAAATTGTTTATGCACAGAATGTTGTTCCATTGAGCAATACTATTACAAGAAATTTGGTGTCTGAGCATTTTTTATAGAAATTTAAAACTAGTCTTGTAGTGTTAAGCGTTTTAACGTGAATTTCAACGAATATGTTTGCTTAAAAATATATATATTTCTAGTGATTTTTGGATAAATGAACTAAGAACATTGAAAGTTAATAACTTGCAAATTTGGTTAGTATAATTACAGGGGATATTTGTACACAAGAGGAAACAATGTGCTCTAAAGATTCAATGTACAATTGTAAATTGTATTTTATGTAAATCATCTGGTATGGTGTTATAAGTGATATTCACGCATTTGAGCTCAGCATATTGATTTTGCGCGCATGTAACCACGTCTAAATTATAATTTTAAGATAAACATATATGTTCTCAC
>JAQGAB010000288.1:0-32094 GCA_034696565.1 Isotomurus graminis | reverse complement strand
TTTGTTTTCTGTCATAAAAATTGCTTCTTTCGGGCTCCTGCTTTCTCACTTCGTGTGTAAACTCTCCTCGTCTTATCACACGTAGGATAAGACTTCTGGGGAAAATTCATCATTACTTGGATACATGAAAGTGTACACGCCGACGGGATTTTTCACGTTCAGCTCAACGTTTGTTTGTATGTGGGTTTTGCTTGAGAAGTTAAAACAATAGACATTCTTTATGGGAAATGGCGAAAAGTAGAGTTCTGTGTTTCATAATATTTTTCATACTTGAAATGGTGAAAGTGTATAAAACTTCTTCACGGTGATGTGTGTGCGAGTATGCTTCTTTTTTGCATATAAATTGCTTATAATTTTGAGTGAACTCGGAGTAAAAGTGTAAGCTAGGAGAGTTTATTCATATCTGGAAAAAATTGGAGTTTGAGGGAGTTTTAGGTTTTACGCAAAAGTGTCGTTGCGTTGGCCCTGTAGATCATTGTTAGCGAAGTAGAGAGATATTCTAGCCATAGTTTGTCTCGTTAGTCGTTAGGTATTTTGTTTTGTCTGTGAACACGTTGTGTGCTAGTTATATGCTAGTCAGAGAGGCACTCACACGAGTGACACTGCTTTGAAGACTTATTCAGGTGGAGAAAGTGAAAAAAGGATGTGTCTCACTCTCTACGTGTGACAATGTCAAGTTATTGTCAAGAAAGTAGGACGCGCAGGAGGGTTCCTGATTCTTGCGTAATTTTTCATGCTTCTTACATTCTAGCAGATTTATTGCTTTGTATGAGAAAGTATTTTACACAAGAGTGAGTTGAAAACACCCTGTCTATGGTAGAAAATACGTAATGTCGATCCTTTAAGATAAATCTGCTGTAATTGTCTCTCATATTGCATTTTAGTGCATGGATTACACTATACATCATAGTGTAATAGGTATAAGGTGTAAATTGTAAAAAATCCGGGATGGTACTTTATCAAACAAAAGCAAGTGAAAGTTGATGTTAATAATGGTAATACACGAACAAGGATTTTACAATATTTTCCACTTCAATGGATAAGAATCCTTCTCCAGGTGATTACTAAGCTGGCGGGTTGCTTTCAGACCTTTGCGAGCTGGAAGTATTTATTCCGTTCTCTCTGGTGAAATACCAGTAAGGAATAATTAATTCCTATTTAATGAACTTGAAAAGGAAGTCGAGGAAAAGAGAATAGCGAGAAAGACCAAACGTACAAATAAAACACAGGCCATCGTCCTAACTCACATTGTTTCCAGCTGTTACACTCTAATTTATAAGTTTCATGCTTTACCTTCATCCATTACGGAATTACCACGCTACCAGTGCCTTTCTATTTTACCACTCCTGCTTTTTACATAAACTGCTAGAGAGTTTGTTGGAAAAGCTTTTTAAAAAATCATTTTTATTTTGTACCACTGGACTTCCTGTACAAGTGGAAATATTGTACAGACTTTCCATCACTGAAAAAGCTCTTGTTATTTCGATGACAAATCTCACATGCAAACTAAGGCATAAGTTTAATAAATCAAATTACTGTCATCCGTTGCTGACAGTGTTTATTGCATTGCTACAAGTAATAGTAACAACAGTACACATATTTGCAGACCTTCTTCAAATGTCGGTACATTTTCTTCAAGTTTTATCGAAATCATGTTCGATGCTGCCTGACTAAATTTTAAAATCACCAATGACAAGAACTTGTGTAATTGTGTATAAGGTGTGTAAGACTTCACAAATAAGTTGTAATATCGAAAATTGCATACAAGTTCACAGTTCTAATGAAACCAGTAACAAATGATTTGTATCGCCTGGGGAGGCTTCATAGCAAAATGTGGCATTCGATCTGATCAAACTCCTGCTGCGTGTACACGAAACCAGTTTAACTTTAAAGGAAAACTTTAAATAGAATCGTTTGAAGTCTGAATTTATAAACGAACTTATTAGAAGTGTTCGGAAGAAAAGGGGAAGATGGTTTGATGAAAGTAATAATAATAATTTGGAGAGGGCTGAAAGAGAGAACGTGTTTTAGAGGCGATCTGGTCAATTATGTGACCAGAATGTTGGATGAGGCTGTGAATAGCCGCAGAGGAGAGAAAGTCGAAAGAATGAATGAAGGGGCGTCTTGCACTCCATAACAATTGTAATAATGCTAATCCCCTGTATAATAATAAAAGTGGAAATGAGGAGGACGGAAGGAAGGAAGTTGAAGGAAGAATGTGAAATGAAGGGAAAGGCAGGTCTTCTATGTGTACTTTCTCTATCTGGTAGGTACACATTTAGCCACTGAGGAGGAACCAAAGTAGGGCAATTTTATTCAATGCACAAGAGTGCTATTGCACGTTCCTTCATTTTCGAAAAAAGACTTTGGTCATTTTACTCAAATAGGATGCCAAACAGTAATCTTAGCTGGTTGATAGTGTTATTACTACAACTTCAAGTAAATGATGGTGTGTCTCCTTGATTCTCATGAAGAAACGAAGAGAAAGCAAATGTAGCTAAAGAGGTTAATCCAACTCAGATAAAAATTCAATCTCCATCCACTTCTTCATTCCCTTTGAGTATTTGTTGTTGTTGTTAGTATATGTGTATTTATTTTCAAGCATTATTATCTTCTTCCACTTTCTTTTATTATTGTCATTTATTTCGGACTTTTATGGGAAACTCGCTTTTTTCCTTATGTCCGTGTACAATTTGTATGGTTTCCGCTCTCTATTTTGTGTACAAATATTTAAAGTTATTTTAACTTTACCATGTTTTCCGGTTATTTACTATTTACAACTTTACACGCTGAATGGTTTAAAATTACTCTGCGTAGCTGTCAGAGTATTTATGGGGACTAGTGAAGCACAAGGAATCAAAAACATAACAAAACTTGTTATTTACTTAAACCAATTTAACTGTTGACTGTTTACGCTAACTAGTAAGAAATATTTATACAAGTCAAAGTCTTAACTTGGGCTCTGAGGATGAGGAGTACGCTGTTGATAAGAAAAGTTGAAATTAGATTTTAGCGTAACTGTAAATACAACATACATACACACAACTTGTTTTCTACAAAATCTGTTCTAATTTCCAGTTTCCGTTATGATCTCTATATCTTAAGGTGTGGGTGAAACCATAATAATATTACCTTCTTTGTACGAACTTCACACACCCACAAACCACAACCCCCTGTGTACTTCCTTGGAATACAACTTCAACAACCAAGAAGGGTATAAAACAAAGTTATTTCATTCAAAAGTCATTCCCGTAGGATTGTCATTGGGTGCACAAATATAAAACCACTTTTGGAAATGGTCAACGAGAGAGTATAAGCTATTGACAGCATTACAAATACTTCTACTGAAGTACAAGACAAGTCTTAAAGTAAATGATAGCCCATCTGCGAGTCCCATTTACAAGTGTAAATCTGAGGAAACATCAAGAACTTCCTGCGTATTCTACCCTTGACATTATCCTTAAAACATCACCACCCACACCAAATTTTTTCAACCTCCACACTTACGATGCACGTCCACTTTCCCCTAAAGCCTATGGGGGAACAAATAATGAAGCCATTTTAACCCCTCGCCCTTGTCACCCATATGTTGTCTATCTAGAAGGCTAAACTTTTATTTGATTCCTCACAGACCATTCTTATTCAAAGGGAAAGCAGAGAAAACAATGTGAATGGGATGAACGGACTCCCACTTCCATTTGGGACGACGTCATATCCTCCTACATTAAATGCAAGTAATCCCATTAACCTCCTCGCAATGTGACATGACATTTTATAAAAAACTAATACAAGCAAGTCCAAGTTCACTCTACAACTGTGAGTTCTTGACTTGCCGAGTAAAAAACGATAGTATACTTAAATCTAAAACTATTTAAATGGAAAATGTAGCGTGGTATTTGTTTGAGATATAAATGAGAAGCCATTTCATTCTTCGGGGAAAGTACGACTTTCTCTGTAGAAGTCTTCGTCTTCTTCTTCAATACTGCCATAGCCGTGACTTGTACTCGTTGAGATAATGGAAGTTGGTGGAGGAGGAAAGTCATTTAGGATGGATACTATAGTAGTTGTACTTCTGCTGTTGGACAGGCATTCGCTTTCACCACCTACACATTCACCTCCATATCCACTGCTACTGGAAACACTGGGAGGGGAAAAGAGGCCAGCAACGCTTATAGAATTCTTGGTCTCTTCAGGACCAGAATCTAAGGACGAACAACTGAGAAATGTTGTTGGTGAGGATTTTTGTATGATGTCTGTTTGTGGTGCTCCTTCGTTCGGCTTATTGTTAGCCATGACCATTCTTCCTATTTGCCTGGATCTTTTCACATGAACAAGAAGGAAAGAAAGGAGCAGCCCTACAAGACTGGTAATAAATATCAATAATACTACGAGGATAATGCCTAATGTCGTTTGCAATTTGGACGGTGAAAGTCCTCGAAGAATTCCATGGTCTTGTGAAGGTGGTGAATGTGGTTTAAGGGACAGAGAGTCTATGGCGCTTTGGATCCCTACGTCATTCAGGTTACTTCCAGTAGCTACGGATGATACCTTTTTTCCTCCATTGGAAGACGAGGAGAAGGCAGGACCCATCGCTTCATCTTGATTTGCCTCGTGTTCTGTGAAAGGAAAGAAAAATGGGAGATGAACACCCGATCAAATGGTATTTATGTCCTACTTTTTTGTAATTTAGAGTGGTAACCCCTTTCACTTCTTTTATCCTTCGTATAAGCTTAACGTGTAACCCTTTCCTGGTTTTTAAAAGATTCCTACTTGTTTCAACGAACGTATAGACACCAAGACAGACACACGCAAGAGTTTGGACAGTTTATTTCTTTCAGAGAGAAAGTCTAGAATGTGAATTCAGAATACTAAAACTTAAGCTTACGGAAGGTTAAATGCTTTTCTACTTCTATAGGGCATTTCTCGTAGTCTCGTAATAGAACATGTCTGTTAACACAGGAAAATGGGGTAGATACGGTGTAAAATAAAATCATGTGGGTTTAATGGACGGAGAAGTCCCTGAGCGATTTCTAATTTTCTATCTTGTTATTCTCATCACTAAACAAAACACGCAGGAAAAGTTTACCTGAGGTAAAAACATTGCCGTTTACCTTCTCATCATTTTATTTGAGTCTTTGTGTGTTTCATGAAGAGAATCTCGTAGTTTACAACGAACGAAGGCCCTGTGGAATGAATCACATCCCAGTGCCCTGAATTATGCTTTTAGTAGTACACAGTACACACAAAAGAACTGGGAACTAACTTTCTCCTTGTGCCATAAGTCCTGAGGGATTCCTTAGTTAATTAGGCCGGAAAAATTAACCGGGGTTTGAACATGCTTTGAGTACCACCATTACCACTCACAACTTCAACATCAACCATCATTGCTACTTAAGGACTTCAACGTAACCCTCTCCAACAGTCTTGTTAGTGTTTTATAGGCGGTGGCAGTAGCAATCAGTGCATAAAAATTCTGAGAGACACATAGCTTCCGGGTTCTATACAAAGCAGTTAGCTAGTGCAAATTTTAGATCTTGAATACTGACAGAATAATGTGAGGTTATAAACCTCTCTTCTCACTTGTTTCAACCATCATCAAATGTAATATGCATTTATGCACACAGATTGTTGAACCCAAAGCAATATAGGACCGGTTAAGAATCAAAGAAAGCTTAAGTACGGGAAAGAAAGCTGTTATATATTGTAAAATTTTCACCTGCATATCTGCACACAGTTTAGATAGTTTACGTCACAGGACAAAAACAGTTTTACACAAGCTACGGATCTGCGGACTGATTTATTGCTAAATTACCCTTTGAATTGTAAGTAGACGAGTGATTTCAAAAGCTCTATGGTTGAGGGTAGAAATAGCATGTGAATTTTTTGCGCGTAATCAGAATGGGAAAGGAATGGAAAATAAGTTCGTCCAATCAATAGCCAGTTCACTGGGTCATTGGGTCAATATGCAATTTATGGATATATTAAGCTAAGGAAAAATCGACAATGTTATTAAAAGAATACAGAGACAAATTAAAAAATGGTAACTTCAGTAAAATTATAGATGACATAAGAAAACTCCTCTTAATTCATAGTACTTGTGTAGTTTAATGAAGAGAAACTCAGGATTGAAGTTTTGAAGTTGAGTAAAAAAACTAAAGTTTTATTGAAGATAAAGTAGAGACAATGAGGGCGACTAAAATATTCAGATGATCTGTGGCGAACCCTTCTCACGAAATGGCACAAACATCATCATGAGAGAAACATTAAGTATTCATTTAATGAACTGAACCGTGGGCAAAGACGCATCCGGAACTGCTTTATAGCGTGTGCAGAAGTGTAGGAACCTTCGTATCCATTTCTGTGTTCAATAGAGGCAAGTTCTATTGTACCCTAAAATGTCTAAGCATAAAGAAACTTTCACCCAGTTGTCTTGAGTGAGCGTATAATATTTCGGGAATGGCCTGTGAGAGTGGGAGAGATTATATGTATCACAGTTTCCTGGTATATTTATTTAAGCAAAATGAATCTTCATGTCATTTCACGCTTTTGTAAAATTAATTAACCCCATGGGAGTGGAAGAGAGATGAAAATAATAAATTCGTTGTTTTACATTAGTTATAATGAAGCGAGGGTATAATTCCACTAGTATACTTGACTAAGTCTGATGATTCCTTCGTGTGATGAAAATGTTTGAGTGCAAATGAATTTAATTGATTTATGAATAGTTTACGCCAAGTAATCTGAGCGTACAAGAGGTTAAGTAGGTGCACTAGCAGTGTGGGCGTTTATGATAAGGAATTCAAGTTTTCATTGCGATTTCAATATTTTGAAAGTTTGTTAATTATGTCGTCTGTCTAATTTCTTAGTGCAATTAAGATTCTGGTAGAAGAATACAGGTTAGATTAAAGGCTCTTGAGTGCTTTCAACTTTGAACTCTTTTGTCTTTCTCGCAACCACGTTGTTTTGCCATTCGGGCGAAAGTGAAATGTTAAGACAGTGTAATACTTCGACGAAGCAGGGTTTGCAAGGAAGACCTAGTAGCCACATTGTGTCTTAAGATGCATGAATTATTTAAAAGGTATCCACTCTCCGCACTCACTCCAATGCATCATGAGCTGCATCAAAGTTTCAGTTGTTTTTGTGTTCTACTCTTTAAAGCGTTTAGCTGCTTGTGTCCTACTTTCTACGACAATTGTCATGTACTTAGAGTTAAATAAATGAACGAGTGTGCAACCCACTTGCCTGGAAAGTGAAACTGCTATCTGGAAAACGCACGAGGAATTTTATGGTATAGATTGAAAGAATTCAGGATCTTGGGTATGGAGCTGTGTAAAAACATATAATGTACTGGCGGTAGTGTCTTAAATAACTAATGAATTATAGCTTACAATACAGTGTACAATCAACCTGAAGAAAAACCTTTGCAATGCTATATTTGAAAGGTATATAAACCATGTCACCATGTAGTAACAAGTAACAATGTAGTAAGTGCATAAAATAAAAGGTAACCCAAATATCAGTCTAACAATAAGTTAGCAAAACCGCAAACAGTTCTCGAACTAGATAGAAATCTTCCAAAGAACGGAAGATGAGGTGTAAAACGAAGGATTCTTCTATCCAACCTAATGTAAACGAAAGTGAATGTCTTAATAGAACGATAGAAGCCATCAGGGTAATGAAAGCAATGGAAGGAATCCAATCATCTTGTTAAGCACAGGATAAAGATTGAGCTTTTGTCTGTCTCCAGATCACACAGGGTGATAAGGTTGATTAAATTTTCTTTTGACTGCAGAGATAACCTGGTCAATTTGCTTCGTGGTATTTGATTTCGAGGAATACGTCTACTTGATTCTTGCTGTTCACATCTCTCTTTTCCATGAACCTGCTCTTTGTATAACGTAGCGACAGGCAATAAGATGAGTTTACAAAAGCACCTTCAAGTAAAGCCGATTCAAAGAGAATTCTGCTTGAGACTCCAAGAAATGCTGTGTTGGAAAGACCACACCAACTGAACATGTACTCATTCTCAGGCTTTAAAATCTTTTTTCACTTCTTCCTAAACCATTCAACCGATGTTAAATAATCTCCTTTTCTACCTCTCGTATCGTTTTTGCTCTCAAGTTTGCGTATATATTATTATCACTAAAGATTTGTGTACTTTTCTGCATACGAGGTTCTTCTATTCCTTATTCCAATTTAAGTAGTTAGTCTCTGCAGTGTTGTGCTTTCTGTGGTTAGGAGCTCAGACATGAGAGAGCCTAATCTCAGCTGATGAAATCTTTTTTCCTTGGATGCTTTCACAAAGCTTCTACCACGATGAGAGATGAGCAGAAAGAAAATTATCTTGTTCAATCATACTACTCCACTTCTCTCTGGGTTAATTAGGGCGTGTAAAGCTCAATTCCCAATAGAGACTCGTTCTCAATTTGAGATTGATTAACTTGAACCTCTAAAGTGTTCTCATAATCAACTTCAAGAATTCTCTCGTTATCTACAACGTGACTTATTCGTTAACACACTAATGGAATATCATGCATCGTTACTTCTTACGACAGCACAAGTAATAAGTTATGGCTACACAAGAACTATTTTCGAAAATCACACATAAAGACACAGCGAAAGGTGAAAAACCGTATAAAAAGTAAAACTTCTTGTTATTTTAATGCAATTTCGGGCTTCAACAAAAAGTATGATTTGTACAGAGAACCCAAGAACCTTTGAGGTTACAAAACGACCCAACAAAGGAAATCATTTATGCAGAACGAACAAGAAGAACATTTTGGCTAAGGAAATGTCGTCCTTCCAGTTGAAAAATGCATTTTGCTTCCCGAGAAACTTTATTCATAAAGGTTTATTGTATCGGGTTCCAAGAGAGTAAAAAGGAAACAATCAAAGGGAAAAGTTTTTCTTGTAGAAAAATAACAACCAATGGTCGATTGGAGACTGTAACTGAATGGCATTATTCTTTTTATACAAGTGAAAGTCTGAGATTTGGGGAACCTTTGAGTGCATTGCAGCAGAGTGTGTAAAATGAACTCACTTATGAGTCTTTTTGGTTCGTTTACTGTATTTGGTAGGGGTAAAGTCAACCTCTGTTGCGGAGTGGGTCTCAACAAAAGCATAAGGAAAAAAGGAAAGAACAGTGTGAAGAAAGGGAGCAATGAAATCAATGTGTGTTGTTTGACTCACTTGAAATAATGTGGAATAGACAGGGATGAAGCTGTTTCCCGTAGGAATTCTGAGCCCAACATGCGACTGTCCCGTAGTCGTCGATTGTCCTGATTGTGTACCAGAGAACAGCTCCGTGATGAATGTTATCGGGATTGTCCTGTGGGGGTTTCAATCTTCCATACGGACTCTCAATCTCTTCAACTCGTCCTTTACTTCTACCAGGGGAGCCAAGCTGTTGATACGAATTTACCTTATCGCTGTATTTTAATTGGAAATTCTTCTTCTCTTTCCTTTCTCTTTCAGGATACGAGGGTTGTCTCATTTTGTTCGATTCTTCTAGCTCAATCCCTGACTTGTTAAATGATTTTGGCCGAGACATTTGCCTTACTGTTCCATTTACACTTGGGATAAACCCTTTTTCCCGGAGATCTTTATCCAGTGGAGAAAGTGGGGCATTGCCACTGCCTGAGCCTTGATCGAAGGCAAGGACTAGTGAGTCGTAGTCCAATTTCGTTAACGGGAACATATAGTCATCGGCTAGATCCGCGAGGTCTTCACCAACAAGACTTTGCTGGTAAACTCGATTGTATAAGGAAGCGTTTAAGATTGGGATTATCTCGTGAGATTCATTTAATGTCCAGTGAAAGCTGAGATCTCCTGGCCAAGCTACTATGTTGCATGATAAGTTGTGCGATTCGCCAATACCCAAAGGGATTCTGAATGCTCCCGCATTGTTACATTTCGGCCATACTGAAAGAAATATTTAACGAGCTTTAATTTCAGATTACAAAGTTTAGTTTAATTTCACAAAATTGAATGTCTCTTTAACCGCAATTAGTTTTGTTATTCAGAAAACGGTGCAACCTATTCGATAACGAGATCATTGAGTCACAGGCGAATACAAGAAAGGGAAAAGTTCAAGAAGCATGTGTTTCTGTGAATTGCGAAATCTTTATGTAATTGAAGCCTTTTGGGTAAAATTAGCCACTCACCTTAAGCAAAACATTGGAAGCTGTTTTCACTTACAGGAAACTAAAGTAAAGAAACTGTCTAGTTGCAGCTGGTAGTTTGTATATCTGCTTGAGATGTTAAGACTGTGTAGAATTTCGATCTTTTATTACAATCGCTATTATTTTCTTTTGTTGAGTTTAGTCTTTGACTCATTCAGAAATCATACAATTTCTGGACGTCAGTAGAAAACTAACTGTTTAGTCTAGACTCTGTTGACAAGTCGGGAGATAAAAATCCATATTTCAAGGGATTTGACATAATTTGTTTCCTACAGCTGTTGAAAACCTGTCTGTTATTCGTCTGTCAATAATACCTCAGAGTCACAGCAAAATGTTGTGACTGATTCTCTTGTGGTAGGCAGCATTAGTTCATAACGTGGAAGGAGACTCAAACAATAATCTAAGGAAAAGTCATAATCTCCAGAATTAATCGTCAGGGATTACAAGCAGAGATAAAAATTTGAAGCATCATCGTGATATATATGTCAAATTACAATATCGCCTACTTGGGCTAAATGACGGTAACAAACTGCAACTTCCATTCAATGTGGGACAATAGACTCGTGAAAAAGATGATGACAGTGCTGGTGTGCGAGCCTAATGGGTGGAAAAGTGATATATATCAGAGAAACCATAATTTATGGGCGTTAACGAGACCTGAGACAGTTGAGCATTAATGACACGTCATAAAAATCCCATCCTTTTTTTAGGAAAGTTACGCAAGGTTCTTTGCCCTACCTCACACTAACAATCTCCTTGTTAGAAGAACAACGGTGAAAGTGTCCTGGTATATTACTACTTCACATGCACAGGAAGTCTCAAGTCAGTTGCTTCGTGCAAGAAAAATATGTTTTGTGCATACAAATCTACTACTCCCCAATTTTCCTTGTTAGAGAACTGTCACTTAATTTTGTACTTTCCTTTGATTGCTTACTTGCCTGGATAAGAAATTTGCTGTATTCTCATTCTCAAGGTATTTTGTACTTGCAATCTCGTTGACATTTGGAATGCTTTTTTCGATTCTTAGAGTCACAAAAAAATAATGAAGCTTCGGAACTTATTTCAATTCGGCCGTGTTTACAGGCACAATGCTTTTATTACCTTCTCCTGATGTTGTGAGGTTCGGGCTGGTAGATGAGCTACAGCTCAAAATTGGTGAGTATGTATTAATACCTTATCAGATGCAAATGAAATGACATTATTCCGAGCATATTGAAAATAAAGAAACAATACAATTTTGAGAGACGACGCAAATTAGCGTGGGTAGATAAAAAGTAAGAACTCGTTACTATTATTTGAAGATGAGGTATTTTTAGAAATTCATTAAGGAACAATACTGGCAGAAGGGCGTATTTTTTTATTGATATTCTGAAGATATCCTATAAATACGTTGTATGAATCAACATAGTTATGCTGCTACTGTCATTTTGTAGACAGAATTCTTCCAAAAGACTCGAACTTTGAACACCAAGAATACTTCAATGACATAAAGTGTAGAGTTAAAACCTCCCACAGGAAATTCGACACAAAATGCGGACAAGAAAGAAATAAGAATCCTCCCACTTCTTGTCAAAATATTTAGAGAGTAAAAGAACAAGAATATATTATTAGGATAACGATGCCACATATCGAATTGCACTTTTCCAATTGCCTCTCGTTTGCAATGAATGTCAAGGGAAATATTCATCCCTAATGGAATGAAATGCAATAAGTGTCCGAGTCAATAATGGAAGGAAAGCTTTCAACCATTTCGTGTCATCTGGTTCTATTGGTGCTACTGCATACGATTGAGTGGGTGTGTGCGTGAGCTGTTGTATATTACATTATTAGAAGACCAAGAAACGCTGTGCTGCGTGTTGTAGAGCCATGCAAAGCAAAATTCTACATGATGTGTGTGAATAAAGCGCTTTCTTGTTTAAGCCTCGCCGTAATAATGACTTTGATACATGTACCATGTGTACCAAATATATCAAGCAGAAAGAAATTCCACGACGTGAACAAGCCAGGGTGAGAGTAACATTTCCGACATGCTACCCATTATTTCTGTCTCTCGGTAGAAATTGAAACAAAAGTCGAAATTATTGAACGAGGAGGAGGGTTGGAAAATTGTATTTGTCGAAAAGTGACTGTGACTGTGAGAGTGTAACTGATCCGTGTTATTGAATACATACACAAAAGGGCCAAGTTTAACTTCTCTCGGAGTTTTGTAGCTTTCCTTATCCAAAATTTCTGCCATTCATGCGGTTCTAAAAGTAATTTTGTACCAATTTTACAAGAATAGCTACAAATACATATGCAAGCAAGAAATCCTTTGTGGTTTGTGTTGTGTGATTTTGCGTGAGTGAAAGGAATGTTGTACAAAAGGTTGTTTCAGTGACATTTAGACTCGCTCAGAAATAATTTTTCATGCACTGTGCAAAGGATACTTAAAATGCTTTATGTGTGTGTGACTGTTTTCCAGTCGGAATTATAAACTTTGAGGGCTGAGAGCTTTTCTCACGTCAACTGTCAGACTGGCGTAATTTTTTGAGTTTTGGTGTAATTCAACGAATTCTTGTGGTGAAAGTGTGTATGCTTACATACTCGTTGTAAAAGACAATAACACCCATACCATTAAAGAATGAATATTTAGTAATCCACTCTGTTTCCGGCCTCAAAATTCTGTCAACCACTTTTATGCTTCGCGTCGGTTAATCATTTGAACGAAGCATGATATTGCATTTTTAGACCTTTATTAGCCAATCATTACTCCTACTTACGTGTTCATTAATTGAAATAACATGCAAATAATAACAAAAGGTTTGAAAAAGATTGATTACTCGGTAGACATGATGAATCACGGAGGGTTATATGGTCGGGTACGTGCTGCATGGTTCGGGAGTTTGTTTTAGAGTTGGATCATAAGCAAGAGCAAAGTTTAAGCCGTTCGATGCTATTCAACATCAATTAGGAAGGATTGGACAACATTAGTTTTAACACATCGCCTAGTATTGTATAGACAACCTAGATATTCAGCATCCGTGCTAATTTATGCATTTTGGTATCTTTGTGAGCAGCCGTACAACAGGATTGATAAATGATGAACCAAATAATCCTGACGTTATTAGTAATTAAAGAACACTTGTGTTCTCTTCAGAATTTAAACAGAGCTTAAGTCTCTTCACAACAAGATTGGACGAGTTAATATTAATCCTTCCAATTCAGAAATATATTGCAACAATTGGAAGGATTAAAACTAAGTTACGCCTTCATAATTTGGATTATCTATTTCACTTATATATTTCGTTTGGTATAAAAAAGCTCAGAAATTCCTTGGCGGAAACTGATATCAAAGTTCCCTGGAAATATTCCTCCCACCCCAGGAAAAATATTTTCAGCCTTTTATGTTTATAAAGCAATACGACGAGCCGTAGAATCTCTGTTATCATTGGTGCTAAAGAAAATATTAACTCAATTATGCTCCATTTCTCTCTCGACGAGTAAATAAGGTTATTCGGGAATGTTGCGTGGTAGGGGACTTAATCCTTCTTTATCACCAACCATTGAGATGAAGAAATGTTGAATGCATAAAGCTTTTTAAGCTTTTAGAGAAACCCATTTTCATAAAGATAATCATGATGGGAGATTCATTGAACGCATAGTATTAAGGGAGAAAAGATCACAACTAGAAAAACCCATAACGCACGATACTTAATACACGCACACGATCGCTGCAAACTCCGGACTTGTTTTGTATTTCTTGCACAGGCTGTTCATTTCTGCAATTCTACTTAATCTCTCAGACCATAAATACATTGCTCAGAAGCAAATGAAGTTTCTTAGAGGATTAGAGATGTCCATAATGAAAGCAAACACTATAAGGACGAATGTTTAACAACTAAGCCATGAGAAAGAACCACTCGAGGAGGCGTGCACAAAAAAGAACGAGACTTACTTTGCAAAGGAATAACGAGTGGATTGCTTTTTCCTTTCCCAACTTCGTTCACAGCTTGACAGAAATATTTTCCGCCATAATTGGACTTCAAATTTGTCAAGAGCAATGTCATACCGGTGATCCTGATTCCGGCTGATTCGTTGCTGTACAATTGGTCGCTCTGTAAATGAAAAAGCTTTAGCAACAATTCTCGTCCTATTCTTGTTTTCTCCTGCTGAGAATCACAACTAATAATACATCGCTAGCTTTCTCCACGGAAAATCTAGTTCAATAAGCTAAAGTGAACTGCAAATATCAAATTTTGTTTAGGACAAAATAATCCAAGCGTGCTCTGGCAAAAAATCAATTTTTAAGAATTGGAATTGGCAGAGAGATGAGATTCTTTGTGTACAGCGAATTTCCTCGTTGTGAGATAATTCCACTGTTGGATTTGCTAGAAATGGAAATTCTGTACAAAGTTTTGGGTCATTTTAGGTACAAAGTGAAGCAGAAGTGGCAGATTGTATTTACAACAATTGCACAATACCAAGTAGCAACATCATCGATGAAGAATCTATTTGGGTTGGTAGTATATTCGTGCAAATTCAGTGGGAAGTACAATAAGGATGAATGGGGTTGCATACAAAGACTTGTTTAGGGTATAAAGCAGGTAGACAGTGAAATGATATAAAGAGATTGGTGAAAGTCAAATGTAACTAAGGATGATGTGGATTTAGAGGATGAATTGGGGAATGAAAGAACCTCAAAGGTTTCGTGTACATATACTAAACTAGTTGTTGTATGTGTTGTGGAGAAAGTGAGGTGAACAATGAAAGACCGTTCTTGTCCTGACCCTTTTCCTTTGTAAAAGGAGTTGCTATTGTGTACTCCGTAATGGTCTATCATCTGTGCTTGCATATCTACCTCCTTCCTTACCCCATAATAATAAATCTGAGGCATTCAAACTCCATGCAAATAATGTGAGATACTCTGGCTGCCAGGAATCTAAGCAATATCCTGGCTGCTATACACTGGTTTTGTCCTCTTAAAACCAGATGGGTATAAGGATAAGACGTCTGACGTAACATAAATGTAATACGCGATTGTTAAGCGTCCTGTCAAGCCACTGTTGGCTGTTGACAGAGGTACGGAAGCAGTGTGTGGATGCGTGCACAGGCAACACGGGTGAGTAAGAAATCAAATATAAAGTCGATGTTCTGTATGTCTTTCAAGACATACAGAACATCGACTCAAGAGTTGAGAAACTCTGTCTGAGGTAAACCAGAAATGTGTATGAAGGTTGGATTGAGTCAAAGAAACACAAAGAAAGTATATTCGACTGGAGTTTGAACAAATAGCCAAATACATTGACGTGGTGGTTTGGTTTTGACTTTGACCAAAGGCAGAGCGACTGATGTTCTCAATAAAGAATATATCAGAGGTTATAGGGAATAGGGAAGTACCCTTAGCGTTTGCATTAGGTTCATACCGCCAGATAAAGTGGCAAACGAAGAAGAACTCGCAGTGTGAGTCTCCTTGTTTCTTGTTGCTCTCAATATTTGCCTTTTCACTAAGCCTGTGTTGGATTCTCAGAAGAAAGTCTACATACATCCCATGCCAGTCTACGTGGTGGTTAGTGCTAGGGCCGTTCTCATCCCTTTCACTCACGTTCAGAATGCCAAATAGAGTTCCATGTGTGTATGTGAGTGTTTTGAGTTGCCATTGTTCTCTGAATAAGAGGTCATGGATGGTTCCCTGCTTTTCTACCTATTGTTGACCCTCTTGTGGGTTTGTGAGCTTGAGGTTCGGCTTTTCCATTTGGACTCAATATTTCACTTTTAATCAACTGACAGGATGATCAATTCTTCACAAGGAGAACCACCCAACCGCGGGTTCCCAAAGGGAGCTTTATTTATATTATTGAGGTACAGTGTTGGGTGGTAGGTACTAGTGGGTACCTCCTTTCCTATTTTACACGCAGAGATGCTTTCACCTCTTCCCGTGACTTATTGATTTCTCGAACAATACTATTTCAATTCAATGGCAAACAAGTCATTGTATCCGGCATTCCGTTAATACTTAATACTTACCCCGTGGAACCACATGATAGAGTAAATCGGGGGATTTGCCTTCACATGGCATTCCATGAGTACTGAATCCCCTTCGGTAAAGTTGGTTGTTTTATTTTGACCGAATCTCAATATGGCAATGGGAGTGTCTGAAACAGAACGCAAATACACATGAAATGAGTTTGCTTTTAGTTGGGAGGATCGGGAATTCACACATAAGTTTTCGATGTAGGTGAGTATCATAGGAAAGACAACCAAGCACGTATTTTTCACTTTTCACCCTGACACTCTAGCTCACTTCTCAATCCAATTAAAGCTCAGTGTATACATGTCACCAGCTCGCAGCATTAATTTTAAGAACCCACTTAGTTCTCATGAAGTTTATGGTTTTGCTTGCTTAAAACACGTGCATTCAATAAATACGAGTTTTTTAAGGTGCAGAAGGGTGAAAAAGTCTTCTGCCTGAAGATGTGGAGATGGTTGTATGTGTACAGAGAGTACGAATGAGTTTGGAAAGGATCACTCCTCCATAGAATTGCATGGAACTGTAGCACATCTACACACCCCCTCATCTCAGCCTGTCATAAACTGTTACGGAGACTAACAGCATCCGGAGTTAAATTTTCATGTGATATGCACCCGTTGGGCTAATAAAATCCTTCAGGGTTACTTTCCTTTTGTAATACAAAGGAAAGTGAGACACACAAGTGAACGTTGCCTGCCGAAAGTCTATTAAGCTTACTGGTTGGTAGAGACGCTTCCTTCTCCATTACAAATTCCGTCTCAGGTTCATTCTAATTAAATCTGAGAGGGTAAAGTACCTTGAAGCGGAGTCGTTATGGCCATTTCCTCTACTTCTCATAATCTATTAGAACAGTAGATCCAGGTAGACATTCTAGATAAAGTAGATTGGGTGTGATGGGAGACACGTTAACTTTCTCTCTCATTCCTATGCACCCAGACACCATTAATGTGCTTTCGAATTCCTACATCACTTTATCTTGCAATCTTGGGAATTCTTCTTGCACTCATAAAGTACAAGTTTTGTTGGTTGTTCTAACAAGTAAGTTAGTGATGCATTCTGTGCCTTATCTCTCTCACACTAACAGTAAAAAGTGTGGAGGAACAAAGATTTCAGGGTAAAGAGCAAACCATTATAATCATGGTGGAGATGAGATAGGGCACACGGGTTAATTTAAAAGACTTGAGTGAAACTCATTTTTCTAGACAAACAGAGCTCCTTGATTACGGACACAAGAACCCTAGGGGGTGGTCTAGTTGTCTGAGTTAAGGTTCTTCTGATGGTAAGTGAGAGCTCGGTGCTGTAAAGAGCAAGTAGTAGTTTGGTATTGCTTCATTTTCTATTCTAATAACTGAATAAGAAACCAGAATGCTTTCTCTCAGCAACAGTGGGAGGTTTGAAGTAGGAGCACTTTGTTTTCACAAGAGAAATTATTTCCTATGAGATTGTTATTACTACGAGGCTGTTATGTACTCCTGGTTATTAAATCTGGTTGTTGGTGTACAAGGATTCAATTAAGGGAGCGTCTCTTTATCTTCTTGAGAGTTAAGATTAGAGGTGAAATGTGAAGGGTGGTGGGTGTGTGTGTGTGGAGGGAAAGCATTGAGAAATCTTGGATGGGACGTTTCTCTCTGGTTACTTCACCTGGATGGGATGAATTAGTTATGTTCGGTGCAGGAAAGTTCTTGCAATATTTACTAAGAGATGCATTTTCTATTTACTTTTGTAAAGTGTGTGTGCCCCTTATGTGAAGAGGTGTTCTTGAGGACAAGAATAGTATGCGTACGTTGAAGAGAGATACGGGTTCTTTGTGTTAAAAGATATTTGTAAACCCTCGTCCAGTGTTGGGCATTCAAAGCTATTTATAAAATTAAATTGTCAGAGTCGTGACATTTATAAAGATACAGTTTTTCACACGAGCATATTTCATTTCTGCGAAATCCCTGGGATTAAGGCACGTGCGATTCATGCTGGTAGGAGGTCGTCGGGTATGTGGAAAGATAAATGCACGAGGGGATTTTTCATACACGCAGTGGTGAAATAGTAAGGATGGCATGACCTAAATGTCACTTTACTCATTAATGTCTCCGAGAGGGGAGAAGCGAGGACTCAAATTACACGCTTACTTTTTCTTCAAAAGGCTTGAATCTTCTTGAACTCGTTGCGTAACTCATTAGGAAACACCCGCATTAAATCTTGCGTTGAAGTTTGGAGAAAGTTCTAACAATTGGGTGTAGTAAACTCAGGTAAGTAGGGAACTAACAAGTACAGCTAACTTGTGGAAGATTAAGTAAGATTGCGAAAACCGTTGAAAGATTTTGAAGTGTCTTAAGTTTACTTTAGTATATAAGGGTCATCAAATAACTTTCCATTTCCACGAAGTATCTCCTTTTCGACCTTGGATAAAGTTTCCACCCACTCTCTCTACCTTAATGGAATCAACTCTTTTAGTAAACACATAAAGGGATCGATAGTGTAGTTCATGGCCAAAATTACAAAGTTTTAAAGAGGGCAAAGTTTCAGTATTTCTAGAATGTTACTAACAATGGACTTTCACTTCGCACTTAAGAATTGAAGGATTAAATTCAAACATTTTGACATTTTAACCTTTTTGTCCATGGAATTAATCTCTGAAAGATGAGTACTTACAGTTTAAACACTTTTAAGAGACAATACGTTATAAAACAGACTTAAAAGTGAAATAAAACCCTACTGAAAGAGTAGACAAGCTGCGCCTACTCATTAATTACTTACATTTGTTCTTATTTTATGTGAGGCTCAAGTCAGAGTCTCAGTACTTTGTGTGTCATGTTTAATTTTAAACGATTTGAAAAAGAAGTAACATCTTTCTCGTAAACACTTTGTTTAACTTACAAACAGATGTCAAGTAAGAAGAGTACGTTGAGTAATGATTGTTGTAATGGACAAAGCACGGAGCAGGAGTTAAGATGATAGAAAGAAGACTTTCAACTTGACACGGTAGAGAAAAGATCTCTCGAATAAAAGGGAAAGAGGCATTAGTCCACGTCTTAATTTTTGCTCGGGAGAAAGTCACATCCATTGTGAGACAAGTCTTTGTCTAATCCTTGTGGTTGTTTGTGATCTCTTGGAGGAAGGAAGGAAGGAAATGCTTTACACTGCATAATTCATTAGACCTATATACATGCTTGTGCTTAGAGAGCGGACAAACCCTTTAGACTCGGTAAAAAGTACCAGCGATCTCTTTCGTTGTTCTAAACTTTACCAAGCGTGATTCTTTCAGTCTAACGAGTTCAACGGCTTTCTCTCCCCGCCGTATGAATGAATACATTTATCTTGCACAGAAAGATTGTGTATAATCCTTTATGTATAAAATATGTCAAGCATAGGAAAATGATTTGATTAGTTAGAGAAATTTGTTACTTTGACGGGAGTACTTAGACCCAAATCCCTGTGTAATGTTAGACACAAGCGTTAATAAATAAAAATCGGGGTTTACTCGCATCTCATGCAGTGTCTGGGAATGTTCTCTATACTTTGGAATCTAAAATACTATCTAAAAATCTTAAGAACCTCCACGTGCATAAATAATCTAATCTACTGTTCACCTATATTAAATATTGGAAAGGAAAGCAACTGATTTCTCTACGAGTGTCAGAACTGCTTAAAACAAAAATTAGATTTTTGATTGTCCAATAACTCATTCCCCTAGCAAATATTTATTTTGCCCTAAAACCTTTTGTTATTTGTAAAGAAAGCGTGGAGTCCCTGATGTAAGTCAAGATCCTTTTGTTTCCGTTGTGACAGACGAAGAAGACTTAACTCCAGAGATGATGATGATATCTCGGCCTACTTCTGTCATTCTATATTTCTTACAGAGGAGACTTTCGATTCCTTTGCAAGATTTGGTTGTCTACTACTTGTTCTTATTTGGCACTCTCGTCTAAATAACACTAGGCATGGTAGATGTAATGCATCTGAGATCCGCGCGAGATGGAACGAACAAGATTAAGCGAGAGAGTGAGAGAAACAGCTTTAGTATTGATTTTAACGAGGTATTTAGGGAGAAAGTGGTGCAAATGAAGTCTCTTTGGTAAGTTTACGACTGTTCTATTATATTGTTGTTAGAGGAGTAGATACGATTGGGCATCAGTAGGGTTGTATTCACAATAGCTAAATAAGTTAGAGAAACTCAGTCTGTGTAGGTTCCTGACATGTCTGATCCATTACTCTAATTTGACACGGGTTTCTTGGAGACTCACATCTCACAGGTGACTTACATTTAATCTTGAGGCTTTTTCGGGCCACCACTGGGGCTGCATCGTTAAGCCAGGGATTTTCTGCCTTGCAGGATATCGTCATCTCGTCATCGTTGGTTTCCGGTTGGTACGCCAGTCTGTAGACCGTCACGTTGTCAACATCTGATCTCTGAGAAAACAGTTATGACAGGTTAATACATCTCACATCCTTCTGTAGAAGCCTTAGTAATGTCCCTAGTGTGCAAGAGACAGAATATTTGTGTTTGTTCCTTAGTTCCGAAGTAAATTAAGCATTCCTATGGACCAACAGAGAATACGTTCCCTCCCAACCGATCTCTCTATCTCGCGAAGATTGAGACATGAGTAATGTGACACTGGGAAGAAAGGAAGGATTCTACGGTAATTTAATTTCTCGGCTTTCACCCAGCATAATGATGATGATCGTCACAAGTCATTTTAATAATTAAGGTTTCTTATAGATGGCTTAGTGTGTCACGGGATACTCATTTGTTTTAATCAAACATGGTGATTCCATTCGTGACGGAGCGAGTTTCAGGACACAGGAAGATGATGTGCAATGATTTTTAGCTCGTGCTTGTGTTTAACCTACTACAAATTTTAAAGTGAAGTCGAATGATTAACACACTTACCACGAAATCTAAGAAGCGTTAGTAATTTTCAATAAAAAATACTTTCTATTAAAACCCTTGCTACTGTGTTCGTAGATTATTCAGCATGATAAATCAGAATTGACGAATAGCATCTGCATATTCTACTGATTCAGCCAATAAAACCTTCAAGAGCTCATGAAATACGTAATTCATGTATTAATTTAATTCTCTAGAATATTCTGTATAAATACCGAGAAAAATATACAGTATTTACGATTGAGCTGCAATTCAAATAAGAATGAAGTTTGCAAAAATAAGTTTCCAAAACTGCATTGTAAACTTCAGTCGAGGTTTACATGAATTCGAGAACATTATGATGAATACGTCTTTTAACAATTCCAAACCTGGTTACTTTATAGAAGTACCAGACATATTTCAAAGAGTTTTGCTTCATACGAATTGAATTGAAGCTTAGTAAATGTATGGAATCATACAAGAGCATTGCCTTATTAAAAGAAGATGAGAAGATGACACAAGTGTCACAACTCATGAGCACATCCCGTGCACATGCAATTTTAATAATGTGCTAGCAGAGGAAAAAACTGATTGTCAAATAAATCCCATCCTTCATGTGAAACTTTCTTCCCTAACGAACAGAGTTTTCTCAAAGTACGTAGGACGCAAGGAAAACGTGGACTTTATTATCGCTATTATGCCCTTTCATACGTGAAAAATTAAATTTTGATAAACTCACGCTTTGATACTGAGTGCCAATGCGTTTCTGCATCTTCCAGAACTCCATTTTGACGGAGGGATAAGCTCCTGTGGTTGTGCAGCTTATTGTGTAGTTGTTCCCTGCTGTCATCTCATCCGGAACTTCTAAATCCACTCCCTTGACACCAACTGCAAATTTAATATCGAGTTCATCTGAAAAGCGAACGTCAGCTTTTTTTGGTGTCAAGAAGGATCTTCACTCAAAGTTTGTATGATAACTTTTTAGACTGAGGCAGAAAGTTAGCCAATAACGAAGTGTGAGCTTTAGTAAAATCATAAGAGACAGTGTTTTAAAACTGCATGAATATGAACTAGAGCTGTCAGTGAAACTTTAAGAACTAATATTTCGTATTCCTCATTAATTTCAAGCTTATTTTTAGTGGGTATGGATTTTTATTGCGTTCCCTATCTGTGATCATACGAAGAGCTAAATGTTAGCAGTTCTGAGCATAACTTTTAAAGAACAGATGAATCTTGGGCTTGAGGTATTAAAAAGAACGTGCATGCTTCAAAGTAATGTTGATTAAAATATGTGTGTACAAGAACTCACGTGTTTCTAACGTATCTCAAAAGGATTATTTGCCTTAAAATGGAAGTTCGATCAAATCCAACATTGCATTTCCTACATCAATCTGAATGCATACGCAAACTCAAGCACCAGGCACGAATGTCTGGCTGAGAATATTTATTGGAAATGGAGAGCTTGAGTAGCTCTTAAAGAGTTGGATTTGTTCACTCGTAAATAAACTGTCGGAAACGTACTTAGGGAACTAAAGAGGAGTTGAGAGAGCATTAAGCTGATTACAGGAGAGAAAACGGAGGATTTAGTAGAAAAAATTGGACGAAATAGGAAAAGTTGGGTGCAAATGGCATATTTCATTTTTTATCTTCCTCTGCTTTTTCATCATTCGATGTCAACCGTACTTCCGTTCTGTTGTGAGTCAAATGCTTTGATTTCTAACGGAGTTTAGTTTTGCTCGATAAAGTAAGCATGCATCTAAAATGTCGTTTGATTTGAAGTCTACCAAATATTTTTTAAATTTTCCTTAATGGAAATCCGATTCTCGGAAATACAAGTGCAGTTTACCTTCTTCTTGTCTTCATGTGCATTTTTTAGATTATGAAAAACGTGAGGTTTGATAGAAAAGTGTCGTGTGCAGGATCCCATACTCGTGTCATAGACTTGAAAGAACAAGAGACAGAGCATGTAGATTTCGTGTGTCACAGTCTCGGCAAAATGAAAAGAATGCTGCGTAGCTTAAAACGCTCATTATAAAGAGTTGTATGAGGGTTCCTATTAACGCAGCCTTCTGTTTGAACGAAATTAGAGAAAAAATTAAAATATTTACACAAGCGACTCAAGACAACCTTAAATTACATCTACTTCTGCCATCAAAGGCTCGGATTCCTATCCATTTGAAATCTGACCAAAGGAATTTTAATTGCTAGTGAGTATTAACATTAAATCAAAGCTTGGAATTAAATGTGTGAGGAGAGGATGTGTACAAAACCACTTGACACTTTACCATGTTGACAAAGATAAGCCTCAGTGTTCTTGTCAAAGAGTGAATGTAAATGTAACAGACTGTCTGACTCAGTGAACGCACAATGATCTACCTAATCAGTTCCAACACTGAAGCAGATTCGTTTTCTATACACTACATGTGTGTGTTTTAGCAAATTACACGAATCAACTAAAATTCTCTTTCACTTTAGAGTTATTCTCTACTTATAGAAGCATTCATTTCGTTACACATGTTCCAATTTTCAAATGAGGAGGGAACACAAGTGTAAAATTTTAATTAGAAATCAAAGGAGGAACCAGACAACGAGAGTTTGGTATGGGATTGATCTGAGATAGCTTACGGTACACATCCAAATTGACGCTGTGAGAGATAGGTCTACTTTCGTTGTTGTTAGTAGCTTGACAAGTATACAAATCGGTGGTGTGTTCGCCACCGAGAGAAACCAGCCTTAGTTCGTTTATCGCTTTTGGTTTACTTCCATCCCGCAGTATTTGGTAGGTCGTATCAATCACCACTCCGTTTTTAAGCCATTTCACTTCCGGCAGCGGTTTACCTGAAAAGATATAACAGTTTAATTATAAATCAATGATGATATTCTGGTCCTCGTCAGTGCATCATAAGCATAAAGGATCTCGTGTCAAAAATGGGCACATTAGCCAGCTCCTTACGACCACCTCTCTGCTATTCAACTTATAGAAGACTCTGTACATATTCTATTATAGACCCTCCAGCGAACATGTTTCATATGAAGCTTGTTTTCATCTTTTCCTGTAAGAAAACTGGTCCAAGACAACCTGCGAAGCCTAAGCGTGGAAAGTAGTTACACATACTGATGTGAGATGATTATCGATTGAGATGCTCATCATGTCATTCTTGAAAAGGGAATATATACCCTTGGTAGATGTACATGTATGAATTCTGGTCTCCACTTATGAGGGACTAAAGTCTAATTCCTCTCTCTCTCTCAGAGCGTAGGAAAAATGTGGGTGGATGAAGACAGATGAGGAGAGAACCTTTCCTTCACTGCATTGCAGATTCTGTTCCAAAGGGAAAAGTCCACGTGTGTGAAGGATAAATGTATGTATTCGTAGCTGAAACGAACTCGCAAGATTTCTAACCTCCGTACTTTCTCTGCGTATTGGAAAGTCATCTTTGGCTCTCTTCTGGGTGAGTTATTTGCAAAGAAATGTATGTTCATTTATGGAACATTTATGAGCTCACCTTAACTTGTCCATATGGGTAAGATTGAAAGTAGAGAGAGAGGGAGTCTCGTATTATGGAAAATAGACTTTGGCAAAGTTGTCTTGAACTGAGTGGTTCTCCAAGTGGCAGTAAATCTCAAGGAGATTACTTTACGGGGAATTTTAGTGGAAGGAATGAAAGAACACACTCTTTATACATTATAGGACAGGAGGTGGAGAAAGGAAAAGCTTAAAGGTTTTTGGAATATCTTATGAGAGGTTGTTGCTGCTTACCTCCAAACGCACTGCATGCAATGGTTACATTTTGTCCTTCCGAGTAAGGCCCCATGTAGGTTATGTCGGAATGTGCACCAGAAGGACCAACGGCAGGAACCATTTGTTGGTCGGAAATGGGTCGTCTTGAAGGGGAAGTATCGCGGATTTCCAAGTGTGTCGGTGGCTCTTAAATTTTACAACGAAATTCGCAGCAATCAGATGGATACGAAGATTGTACTGGAGTCAAGTGTTCATAAATTACTACCTCATGTTGGGTCTTACTACTTATGTCCTGTTATATGGTCTCAACTATAGACGGGAAGAAAGTTTTAAATGGTCAAGACTTATATATATATATAAGTTCTGGGGATTGGGCGAGTGAGGAAGTTTCTTCAAGCGTCTGAAGTGTGCAGTCCTAAGCAGTATTTCACTTTAACGATAATTTATACAATATTACAAGTCCACCTGTACATACAAAGTGGAATGGGCTTTTGCATGTGAATTTCTCCGGGTTTTTAAATAAATGAACGCAATTCGTGTGCGAATTAAATTGCACTTAGGCATTGAAATGTCATTAACGAAGAAAAGTAAGCAATCAAACGCAGGTTAAATTGTAATTTAGATTGAATTGAACTACCATTCTCTTAAGCCTTTAATTCAAGTGAACTTTAATTATATTCCTCCTATGTAATTAATGAGTTGATGAATTGACAATGATAAGCTTTGTTCATGGAGGGACATGTGTGTAGCCACCTTTAAGTTGGAAGTACTTAAGACTTTGTGTTTAATAACTACCGTAAAATAACACTAATTGCGTATTTACAAGTAGGGTTACAGTAATTAATCGCGATAATGTGTCTTACACAAGAATAATAGTGAGTAGAAGTAGAAAGTGCATTGATCGTTAAGGAGGACTCACGCAAATGTACGTGCTTGGAAACAACAGTAAATTGAAATGGCAATCATGGATTACTTTAGGAGGTACTGCAGACAAAGTAATTATATAGAAAGTTAAGCCATACCTATAACTTTAAGTCGAATGACTGAATTGTTGGTAGGTGAAGTTCTATAGTCCACGCGACACCGATAAACACCCGAATCTGAGGGTTGCACATCTCGAATGAATAATGCCGGAGATCTTCGTAAGTTAGGCCAAATGCGAAAGTACAATCGGAGTCCCCACTCATTCTTTAGTGTCAAGTGACGTGGCTCTCCATCCTCGTTCCGAGCGTCGTAACTGTTTCGCAGCAAAAAGGACAGCACATAATTCTCAATTAATCTTTTGAGTAGATCAGTTTAAAGCTGAATATCAATTTGTCATTAAGTTGTGGTCTTAAAATACTCGTGTAGCTTAAATGTAGCGAGCAAATAATGAAAATGGACACATTTTGCTAATAAGGTGAAGGGCTTACAAAGAACTCTAATAAGAATTACTATAGGTGTGGATTATTCTTAGACTAAGTATGACCATAAGTACTCAAGTTGGGTCAAGTATGCTCATTCCTCAACGTATAACTGTGGCCATGAAGTTATTCCCATATAATGAAATGAAATTACACTTCTAGAAATTAGCAACGCAACGCGAAGGAGTAATTTGCCTGAAGTAGTTTGTTTCATGCCGGACTGAGTAAATGACAGACGACGCGCGACCTTAGAACCGGAGTGGAATTTACAACAAGGAGAAAGTTTCTATTTGAGAAAGGCACAGTGGGACGGGACGGAAAGTACCGGAGACGTGAGTGTATCACGCAATCCACATTTCCTGCCCAGCTCAATCAACTTTTGGTTTGATATGTGAAAGTTCCTAATTAGGAATTAGGTGCAAATGTAAGGTAAACGGAAGGACAAATCTGACCCTGAGAAGTTTCTTTCTAAGGAAATTGAGGAAGTTGTGAAGGAATGAACAGTCTCACTGCTTTCTTATTTCGTTCCAGGAATTCTTAGAGAAATCTGGAATTCATTTATTACATTATTATGCCTATACTCTTAATGTTAAGTTTACATAATGTACATTAAGGTTCTAAGAGAGAGTGAACGTGTACGTGTGTAGCTCCTTCTGTGCAAACTTAATACATTGGCTCTGCAACGACATAAAAATATGGCAAACACGTGCTCAAGCGTTTTTTTCATCTCATTGCCCTTACACTCAATCTCCGTAAGAATTTGTTACAAGTCACACAACTTCTAAGAAGCATATATAGAGTAGATTTTTATATTAGCCGAGGTTTTTCACTCCTCTGAAACCATATAGTATAGTAGCACAAGTGGGGCTGCTGAAGAATATTGAATCTAATGTATTTATACGAGAAAACTAATAAAATGAATGAAACAAAGTACGGAAACAATTTGTTTGACTTTTCTATACTCTAAAACTTTTGGCAACACTTAGGTTAGCTTTAGTCTTCAGTTTTTCATGAACTTGGTTGGCTTCTGGTGTGTTTATGAAATTAAGAACAGTATCATCATCTTGCTCATCGTGTACAAACTACTACAAACTGTCCCATATTTTGTCCTTTCCTCGGATTCGTTTATCTTTAACTTTGTCTCTTTCATAATATTTGTTTTTGTACAAAAAAAGAAAGAGAAATCTATGGAATACGCTTCTATTTGGATTGAACATCACGAGAGAGTCAGCAATTTTATACAAAATTTATACTTTCTCTGTTTTTGGTTGGTTCTCATAAATAGGAACAAGTTAAAATGAGATTCAATTAGATACGCTCCCATTCATTGTGTCCAGGCAGCACTCTTTCAATTATTTGAGAAGTACGTCTCTTTTTCCACGGTATTTCTTGCAATGGATGTAATAAAAATAAAGTACATAGGAATAATAGGAAATATTATAGATATATACAGAAAAGCTGTTCGTACTACAAAGTACAAAGGTTACTTCCTCTTTTCGTACCTCTTCTAAAGAAAACAACAAAAGTAGAAAGACACAGAAAGCAATTGAGTGAGAACAGAATGATGCGATCCCTAAGGATTTTGCACGAGTGGTGAGTGTATAGGTATATCTCTAACACTTGTGTACCTTCCTGACTAATGCATGTAATATGCAGTTGGCAGTATTATTTTGTTACATCGAAGTACACTAGAAAGTATAGAAAACAAAGAAAATAATAAACGTCATAAACAAGAAGGATAGCTTTGGTATGAATGACAAGGTGAAATACAAAAGGTAAGACGGTGGAGAAAGTCTAAAGAAAGTTCGCTGAAGAAAGAGACTAAATGGTTTTACCATAGGCTTCTTTCTACATCTCAAATTTGTTCTTAAGATCCAGAAAGAAGAATTCTCTCTTTCTCAGATGCTTTGCTTTGTTCTACAGGAGGAAGTAAGAAGAATAACACAAAGGTCTCGTATATTTATTACGTTGAAATATTTTCTTTCTGTGATCTCAAGGCTTCTGACAACGACAGGGAAAGGTACGGCATTCGAGTGCTCCAATGAATTTATATGGAATACAGTTTCATACCTGGTTTCATCGTGCAGTGCTTTTTATCAAAAAGATAATTGAGCGAGAAAACTACAGAGGGAAGGGAAGATGAAGTGAGACTAGAAAGATGGAATATAAGGTTCGTATTATGTGCATCAACAATTATGGTTCCTCTTGTATTTCATCGGAAGCATAATGATCATTCGAGTCATTCTTTGAAAGAGAACGTGAAAACACGATGATGGAGATGTACAATGCTCAACTGCTTGTGCCTTGTTCGAGTGAAGACAACAAGCCAAAAATGTTTTTCAAAGAGACTTTGCTGTTAGAGCAGAGAGGTTTTTGCATGATACATACTACAAGTACAGCAGATAGATTCATAGTGATCATCGTTCAACTAGTCTTTTGTCACAAAATAACATCTTTCTTGCAATGCCAGTCTTTCAACTTTTGTCTTTATACCGATGAACAATGATGACGCTTCCATGCACCATGCATGTTAAACAAATGCTTCTGCTGGATGCTTTGTGTTTTTGTTTTTAGTAGATAACGAACTGCACTCATTTGTATGCTTGGGTATCTTTTACCTGTAGATTGGGGCTCCGGAAGACCCTTTAAACCAAAGGATCATGGCCACATCATCCAATGATCCTATAGAGCATGGAAGTTGTCCAACATTTCCTGCTACACTTGTCACCTCCCGAGCTGGTTTAGAGTCCATGGAAGAAGCAAAAAGAAAACATTTACTATACAGGATTTATGTTTAGTGAGACATTTACGCATGGCAAGCTATTAACTATATGCACTTTAGTGCAATTCATGCACTGCGTGAGTGCAACATTTACTGTAACGGGTTACAAATCATTTATGTATATTTTTGTACATGCAAGGAAAGTAAAGATAAAGACAGGAACGAGTCATTTCATCTGCGAGACATGGATACATGAGTTCCTTGTGAAGGGAAAATATGGGCGAGTAAAGCAAAGCATAGGAAGGGAACGAATTTCCGAATAAACCGTGTTTGATTTATACTTCCAAAGATTCTTATCGTGAACTTACTTTTACCGGAAAGTGAAAAATTATCACAATTTGCCATCCAAATTAGGTATAGGAATGTGAGACCCAGTATTCGATACATTTCTGTGCTTGAATATATATAGACGGCTGCTCGGGTTGATACAAAAAGTCTTAAGAGAGGAGTAAAAGGAGACAAGGACAGTGAGCAGTTTCAAGTGCTCCTTAAGTAAAGTCAGCAGAAGGCCAAGTTCAGTACAAATGGAGAAGTAGATGATGAGAGCGATGATGATTTTGCGTGGAAATGAATGGGACAAGACGGTTCCCAGGCATAATCTTAAGTACTAAGGGAAGAATCCACGCGAAGTGCGAAGGAAACAGCCTGATGAGCCAAAAGATACAGAAAGAATTCTCTGGAGAGCCAACCCTCCTTGTTGAGTTCCCAGTAAAGACAGTTTTATGGGAATTGGGTTTGGTTGTTTTACATAAATATAAATATTCCACTTTAAGAGGAGAGATGAAATAAGAAGCTTTGGTTAAGAGAAGAACAACTTCCGAAATTCAATTTGATGTGGTGACTGGTTCCTTCCTTTCCACAATTTGTGGCTTTTGATTTCTAATCTGAAATGCCTGTGGTTTTGTAACAGATATTGTTGAGAGTATATGGAACACTTAATAAATGTCACTTTCTACAAGAATGAGGAACTCTTGGAAGCAGTGCAGTGTGCTTAAGTTTCACTCAAATATCGCATGGAACGAATAATATACTAGAATTAGCATTTTAGAAGTATAGGTTTAGGTTGATTTGGCACATATATTTGTTGCATTTCGTAACAGAATTCCACTACAGTGTGTCTTGTAGTACGCTTGAAAATTCCAGTCAAGAGGCTCTACATAAAATTACTTAGTTTTCAAGAGAATGCATCTGAATTCATCAGAACCGTGGCACTTGATATCGACCAGTGCAGAAGCATGCTCATTGTAGATGTCCTTGGTCGCCTCATCTTGTAACCGTTGAAGTAGGCTTTCTACAAATAAAAGCATCATGGACTAAAGTGTGTTTGTGCATGAATTCTGTATGATTCTTGTACGAGGAGAAACTACTCTGAAAATCCGTCGGGAAACACTTATCCAGGTTGTTTCTTCCATCACTACGACAAAGAAGGAGTCATTTTTGCTTGTGCATTGCATCCAAATCTTGATCTGAGGTGGATATTTAGACTTTAAAGAAACAAAGTTTCACCAACAGGGCTTGTTGCAAGGGTCACTACGACCTAAGTCAATGCTATACAAGCTTGCACGTAGAAGTTTTAAAGAGTTGTACACTTTTAATGTACAAAGTCCACCAATTTCTTGTGAATTACGATACGATTCAGTGATTTTTCTAGAGATTTTTGTAGCAACAAAGGCCTTGAACAAATCTCACAAACAGTAGTTTACCTGTCACTAGAGTTGCGAACACAAAAGCTTTCCAATGCACTTTAACTGAGATTGTCCTGAACTTTCCGAGCACGGTAGCCTGTAAATCTGACCTGAATTGAACAAGAGAATATTCTTAAGCACATTAATGTGATAAGTTTATTTCATAGTTGTGTAATTCAACAACTTTGATTCCAAACTGTTTGCTTAACATTTATCGTTGTACCACTCCCACAACCACTTTCACAATTTCACTGTAACAGTTCTTTAATATCTTCTTACACAACAAATTGTATTTGTGCCTTGCTCCGCTTCATTAATGAAATTATGTTACATTATGCTGAATTCAATCAGAAATTCCTCGAAATCCTGTATACCTTAACGTGGGTTTGGATTTCACAAAAAAGATAGGAATTCCATACCCTAAAGACCCGAAAATAAATTAGAGTAGCTCCTAAAATGCTCGAATCTTGGTTTGATCACAATAAACTGAACATCAGACTGTTTAATTTGATAAACAGAGTAAAGTGTAAGTAGAAGTAAATAGTACCAACTTATTATTGGATCTAAGCCCGTGTACGACTGACTGTACTGACTGAAGCCAAAGATCCCAAACACTAAAGAATCCATGAAAGATCATAGAATGAGATATGCACACGTTGTTAGATGACTGAACAGCACCCAATCCCCTTCCTTCCTAGTGTCACTTTTACATGTACCAGCTCAACCGAACCAAAACATTCTCATTACCTTCAAACAGTTACACAGCTTAATAGGTCTTATACATAATGACTTCTGAGTGAGAAGATGCGGGGAGGGACGCTCTGTACCCGAATCGGATGTGTATGAACGGATGAATCCACAAACTGATAAGTATATGGATACTCAAGTCAGGAGTTACAAATGTAAGAAAGTCGCCACAAGAAAGATACGTCAGGGCGATAAACCCCGTGTCTTTCAAGCCTTCAATGTGCAGTAATCGTTGCATAGCATCATCGAGGTTACGCAATGGATTATATATCTGTAGGTATGCATAGCATTCTATTAAGGCTGCAAGAACATGGGACATTTAAAAGCATAGTATTCGATGACTCAGTCTTCTTCATGCATCTGTTCATCCCATGTAAAATTGTACAGAAAGATGTCAAGACTTGAGGACAAAAACAACAAGCTGGCTTCACTCCTTGGTATTTTTTGTAAGAGGCACGCGAAAATATTTTCGTGTATCGTGGATCTATGCAGAAAGGGAAAAAATCTAAGGGTAAAAGTTCATTCTAGAGGTTTATGGTTAAAAACTGGATATAAAATTGTTATGCAGTTTGAAGTTAAACATGTACCTACGTGTTATGTATAGTTCCACTGAGGCATCTCAACTGAAAGGATTGATTTCATTTTGAGTCATATTTTACAATCTCTGTAAATTCTTTTAGAATTGA